>JAJQQY010000054.1:0-25000 GCA_023701765.1 Hylyphantes graminicola
CAAAGCGATATCTGGTGAAAAGAATGTTAGTTCATAAATCAATTTCCACCACTGTATCTATGGGTTTTTCAAAGTGAATCGAGTGGTCTGTAAATGTTGCTTTTCCTTTGATGTACATTTGTGGTAGAAAAACATCTTTCTGCGGCTTGCTTTTATTTCGATTGTACATTTGTGTTTGAAACACAAAAGTCGATTTAAATGCTGAAAAGTAGAAGTTATTTAAAGTAGTTGTTAATTTGGTCTTAGATAGCAAGCAGCAATTTTGTATTATTTAACCCTCTAATGCATGCTGTTGCCATTTGGCAACAGGTAACATAATCCACTTTATTCTATTAAATTAGAGCTCCCTCTCGACAAATTTGTGTTTTTTCATCTATTACATTCCATTTTGAAGTTTTAGTTACTAAAAAATCCTCAAAGATGACAGCAGTAAAGTTTTTGGCAGCATTCAAAGTATAAGAATATTAGTACTACATACAAATAAATTGTTTTGAAAAATTATATATAGTTAAAAAAGGTTATTTTGAAATATATTTAGTAGTTTTCTAGTCATTATTATTAAAATTGGAATTTTATAATTGCTTTTTGTCGTATGGGGAAATTTTTTTAAAAATTAAAATTATTTCAATTCTAATGCGGTTAAAATTTTTCAGTATTTTCCCCAAAATGTATGAGTATTAAAGATACATATGTATATATTTTTTTGGGATGAAAATAAAAATTCATGCATTAGAGAGTTAAAGTATTCGTAGACTTTAAAAGATATTAAATCCTTATCAAAAATGTAGTTTTTTGATATTTCTTAAGTTTTAAATATAGTTCAACTGGTGTATCAGTTTTATTTATAGAAGTAGAACTGTTTTCAAGTCCACTTACCGAAATCTGGTTTTAAGGGGGTTCATTACCCCAAAATCGGTGAAAAATTAAAAATAAAAATTATTGGCTTAAAATACTTTTACAACCTTTATTAATAACTAGCTGTTATACCCGACGTTGCACGGTAGAGGTGAAAAAATAATTTAATAGTCAATTTAACTATTTTTTCTTTCATGAGTTTCATAAAGAATATGAAGATACCAGTAATTTTTTTTTCATTTAATTACTCATCTTGGCTATAGAAATGATTATTATTAATTTCAAAAATACCTTTGATAAGAAGCTCAAATTAAAGAGAATACATATTTATGTAAAAAAATAATCAGTAAGAATTAAAAATAAGCTACTCCAGCAAACAGCAAACGATTTGCACGTTTTTATAAGTTTATTTGCTTTTTAATAAGCTTATGTTGCTGATACCGTTCGTTATTTTAAAGTTTAAATTCCCGCTACTTATATTACATTAAAAAATTCAAAATTTAAAAAATGTTATAAAATTAACAGATAATGTAGTAATTTCCCGAATAAAAACATTTTAGCCCATTTGGCGTGTTTGAAAGATTTGGCGAGGAAAATATATAGCTACCATCACACCCATTCAGCTCTAGCCAAAGACCATCGCACAACCAACCAGCTATTTAAAAAAATGCTCTTTTGCACGTTCTTTGTAATAATTTGGCGAGTTTGGCAAAGTAATTGGCGAAAGAAGGAAGGCATGAATTCCTAATATGCATCTGTAATGCAACGGTCTTCAAAAAACAACATAATTCAGTAAAAGCTTAACTATGCTTTAAAAAAATTCATAATTAAAATCATATATACACAATAAAATAATAGAATGGACACTGGTAGGATTACGTAACTTGAAACATATCCAACTATTTTTTCAAATTATTAATTTTGTTTCTGAAGGCAATGAGCAAATATTAAATAAATTAAACATTTTCAATTTCAATTGTTTTCTAAAAAGTTTTATTTAAATTTTTCTGCCTGATGGCATCACGAAAAGAGAAAAAATGATCGGATTTGAGCGAAAGTGGTGTATTTTTCCCCTTAAAACGTTCGAAAACGATAGAAGGAATGGTCCGATTCGAAAAATTCTTAGCCTATGTTTTTTCTGGAGATGAGATGAATTTTTGTGCCAAATTTCGTGACAATCTGTTGCGTGGTTCTTAAGTTTTTGCGTCCTATACAGACAAACAAACAAACAAACAGAAGTCGCCTTTTATGTATATAGATGTCACAAAGTATCAAGACGATTGGAAAAATATTTTTGACATTAAAAGCCATTTTATTTAACCCTTTCCTTACTGAAACGGGTTAACAATAAAAACTTTAATTGCGTTTTTCTCAGAACTTGATTTTTTGAACTTCGATGTACCGTTTCTCAAAAACCATGCTATGTTTTCTCGTAAACTTTTTTGATATGATGCAATACATAATATAGATTATTCTGAGGCTATAAATTTTAATAAAACTAAAGTGAAAAAAATTTCATGGGGCAAACAAATTAAAAATTTCATGATTTTTGGGTGGGGTAAGTGGGCCACCTTTTGGCATAATTCGACTTTAGACCCTCATACCACTGGATATAATCGGCCTAACAACTTTTTTGTGTGGTCAATTCTCTCATGTGTTATTACTGTACCCATCACAACCTTAACGCAAATTGACAAAGAATAAATTTTAAAAATATGTTTTTCTTCTTGGTCATCCTAGTGGCCCACTTGCTCCGTAAGATGGGGTAAGTGGGCCACCCCCCTTATACATTTTTACACATAACTGGTAGAGATATGGTGGGGCAAGTGGAATAATCTACATGATTTTTTGAGTGTTTGGAAAAAAAAAGTAGTGATGTATCGTTAATAATTCCCCCATAGCAACTTTTTCTGGCATGCAAGCTTACTACAAGTAAAAATACGTTAATTTTAATCTTTTCATTTTTGCATGTAGTGTAAAAAAAGTATTAGGGATACAGATTTTAAACTTGCCTATTTCAACGAATAGGACTATGAATAGTGAATATGACTAACCCTATGAATCAGAGAATATGACTTTTTTTAAGTATATTAAAGAGTTGGGGCAAGTGGGCCACCCCTGGCCCACTTACCCCAAACTGGGGTAAAACCCCAACTGGGCCACCCCAATTTTCTTTAAACCTTTTTAACATCACAAGTACATGACACTATAAAAAGATACTATGTTTTATACACTTTCAAAATATATAACATTTTGTTTTGTATCATGAACCGTTTGGAAATAAATAAAAAAGTATGATTACGTGGATTACGAAAAGATGCAATTTTAAAAATTTTCACAAAAAGGATTGTACCTTGTTACATACTTAAATTAAAATGATGCCATAATGTTTCCTGCATCTATTGGGGTAAATACGTAAAAATATTGTAACAGATTTTGTTTACGTCCATAATTCGAGAAATGCCGGGGGGGGGGGGGGGGTCCCACTTGCCCCAATGGCCCACTTACCCTACTTTAAAACTTATTTTTATTTATGAAATCTAACAGTTATTAAAAAAAAAACTTTTAACCTCAGATTAATATATAAGGTTGGTATAACACACAGAAAATTTTAAGATGATCTGATCAGTAGTTATTATGAAAAGGTACATTGCAATATGGCCTATTTAAATTTCCGATATATACAACATAGCGAACCCTCTTTTAGCGATTTTTTTGCTACCATTAAAGCCAGACGGGAAGTATATCTGCTCTACATCTATTAAGCTAACATTTTTATACTGAAATGAAGGTGTAACTGATGTTTACAAAGTCGTCGTTCATGGGTTAATGTACCTTAAGATGTAACTGTTACTTTTATCCTTAAACTTAAAATTTCTTCCTCCAATTTACTTTATTAATTTTATAAACATGCTTGTCAGATTCCCCCTTAAAAAGCGTGTGCTTGTTGAAAGCATATTATTCATGAAAATGTATCATTTTGAATTTAGAAGAAATTGTAGTGAGCTTGAAATTGAATTATGAGCACGGAAAAAGCACGTTGTTGTTTGTACATGATTATTTTTAGATATCTGACTTTATTAATTCATAGAGACCGGCAGAAAGCGATGCAAAAAGAAATAAACAACCTCATTCAGCAGTGTTAAATTATTTATTTTAATTGAAAACTTTAACAACATAAACGAAGAAACATAGTTTGCTGTACTTATTTTTAAGAAAAACAAAAAAACCAAAGTTCTCTTTTCTATTTCTGAAAAAAAAGCCGAGTTGAGATGTTTTTAACCTACTAGACGCAACAATTAAAATGTTCATATAAACTTTTTATTTGATTTAATTACTGATTAGATTTATTCAACTTCATTCTAATTCCAATTCCGCTTTGTATTTAATTTTTGATGCTTTCAAATCGTAAGAAATAAAGATATGGAGGAATATTTTTAAGTAGAGAGTTTGAACTTTATATAATTTTTTCTAACCATAGGAGAGGCTGCGTGATTGTTTTATTCTGTCTTTTGTAGCATATGGTATATATAATTGATGTCTACGGAAGTCCGGAAATTAATTGTGTGACATGAGTAGTAGTTAAAGTTGATCACATCTGTATCACTAAAACGGACAAAAACTTTTTTACTATAATTGATCACATCTGTATCACTAAAATGGACAAAAACTTTTTTACTATAATTGACAACATCTGTATCACTAAAATGGACATAAACTTTTTTACTATAATGGACGACATCTGTATCACTAAAACCTCTTTTTACGGGCGGGGGCCTGGGTGATCACAAAATATTACTCCGGATTTCTCAAACAAGTGTATTTCGCTACATAGAGTGATACAGATGTCGTCCATTATAGTAAAAAAGTTTTTGTCCATTTTAGTGATACAGATGTTGTCAATTATAGTAAAAAAGTTTTTGTCCATTTTAGTGATACATATGGTGATCAATTATAATAAAAAAGTTATTGTCCATTTTAGTGATACCGATGTGATCAACTTTAACTACTACTGACATGCAGATAATAGGGAGAGATTTGCAACAATGTTCCATGACAGGAATGGTGATAACTTTTCTATCTCTGCTGATTATTTCCCCGAAATGTCGATTCTCTCCACTTATGGCAGTTCTTGTGAGTTATCAGCAGCAGGTGTTTATGAAACAGGCCCCTGTTTATTAAAATTGATATTTCCAAAGGGTCTCTAAAATTTTTCGAAGGCATGAATCCAATAGGAGATTCAATTGTTTAAAAGACTAGGGGAGTGTAACACTACACAACATTGAATAGCCGCTCTATAAATCAATGATAAATATATACCTTATACCGTAATTTTAATAAACTAAAAAAAAAAACCTAAACATGAAGGGTTTGTAACAGAATATGTTTCTTAACCAGCTTCACACAACAGTTGTGTTTAACAGGTAAAAAGGCGACAAACACAACATTAGTTCTATATTAAATATTTACATGCATTATCAATATTTTCAAGTAAGACAAGCTATTTTCAAATAGACAAGTATCATTTACTTTATTTCGATAATTTAATAATTATTACTTATCGTTTGAAAAAATTAAATTATATTTCAAAGAATAAATATAATATGTAATGGATTTGTTTCGCGGCGAATCTGGCAATAGCTCTGTGGTTTTGTTTTCCTTACTCTCGAGTGACTTTTGTTTTGATTAAATTGGTTATTTGGTAGACCTATGTTCAGGTTAGTGTGCTTGGTCAGTACACAAACCCGATTACCTTTACCAACCATCCAAAAACAAAAGTTAGAAATTTAGAAGTTAGAATTAGAATTAGAAAGCAGAGAATTATAGAGTAAGGAAAACAAACCCACATAGCTATTGCCAGATTCACCGTGAAACAACCCCATTATGATATTTCTCGCTTTTAAATAGAATGAAAACATTTCATATCAACATACAAAGAATCTCGTGAAAAAATATATTTGACGTTTAACTGATCAATGCCGCAAAAATAAATTTATTTTAATTTATCGTGTAAAATAATTAAAGTTTTCTCGAGCTATTGTTTGCGTTGGCAATGGGGATTCAATGCTAATAAAAATGGCTTCCTATGCTTTTTAAACGAGCATAAAATTTTGCAGTTTTTTTTAATAATTAAAGTACTTCGAATTCGAATTCTTTTCTGAAATTTTCAATGTATTCTAATTTTGATGAGCTGAATTTTTTTTTGAAGTATCACACTTCTCTGTAGCATTTGTAGTTTGGGCTATGAAAGTTGGTGACGAACAGACGGACTGAACGATTATAATACCTTTCCACTTTTTACGTTATAAAACGTAGTGTTGAAGCTAAAAGTCATAGGGCTGCCTACCCCTTTTCTCACGCACGATTTTATCAACAACTTTTTTGTGACGTCCGACATGTACTAGGAACGTGTATACCAAATTTGAATTTGCAGCTCTTTTGGTTCGAACTATAGAATATACATAGGGCTTCAGGCAGACGGACGAACTTTCGAAAAACAATTTTTTAGAATCACCACCGTCCCCAAAACGATTACAAAACGCACAAATTCCCCATTTCGCACATTTTCTACCACCGTATTTTAACCCCGGAATACTCATTATCGTATTTTCACAATAGGTAATTAAAATCAATAATTAATGCTAATATCTAAGCATGTAAGGAACGGAATTATAACCTCCTGATTGATTGTCCGCTATATTGAAGAGGGCAGCGGATACGCACTTCGAAAGGTGCGGCATGTGAGAGAACAAGTTGGTTTGTTACAGAATCTGTCACTTACACCCGCTTCCACATAACATTTACCGCTCAACAGGAAACACTAATAACACCTCAAAAAGAAATTCGCCCCACAAATAAGGCATTTATTGCTAGTTCTAATTTCAAACTTTTATATAGCCCAAAGATTAATAATTTTCTTTAATCTTTTTCTTGCCAGATTACGATTTAAATAATTAATCTTTATCGTATGCTAATTTTTTGAAACTTCGAAGAATATGACTGGATTTTTAAAAAATTAATCATATCGTTTGCTAATTTTTAGAACTTCGAAGAATAATGATGGATTTTTTAAATAATTAATCTTATGTATTGCTACTTTTATTAGAACTTCGGAGGGGGGGGGAGAATAATGATGATTTTTTTTAAATAATATATCTCTTTTAGTCACAACGTTTTACATTTCGAAAAATAAATAAGTAAAATAGTTTCCTTAAAATAAAAGCGAAACTTTGCACTATTTTTTATGCAAAAATTTATTAATTTTCTATGCATCTTTCTTCAAAACCATATATATGAATCATCAAAACAACATTATTGTGCTATTACAACAATCCAAATTAAATTGTATCACAGAAATATATATTTTTTCAAGAGTTTAATTTTATTTTGCATATTTTAAATAAAAATTTCTCGTTCGTTGATGTGATGGCAGCAGTGAAATATATTGTAATAATAATAGAATTTGCATGCTATTTCAATGTAGATTAAATTTTTTAGTTATATTAATTTTTAAATAAATGTTTCTAATTTAATACTTTTTCAATGAAGTTTGGAATGTAGCCTAAACTGATTTTTTGCTTCAAAATGACGCATCCCACTTAATTTGTGAGACTTGCGGTTCGTTCTGTGACAAGTGGGTGACAGACAGATGGACGGGGACGGACTGCACGATTATAAAACCTATCCACTTTGTACGTTATAATACGTAGTGTGGAAGCTAAAGAGGGGATACCCGATCTCGGGATGAAGGGCTCGGGTCGTGATGGGACGGAAAGATCAATGATCTAGCTACTTCCCCCTTAAGCCTTGGATTCCTCGGAGTCAGTCGCCAGAAAAAATCACCGCTATTATACTAAATGACGTCACCCTAACCGGCTACCGCTTCATCGAACGTTACTTATTTGACACGAAACTGGAAACCTAGCTAGTTCATCATCTAACAGTTGTTGTTTTTGTTTTTCGTCTTAGCATGTCAAAAATGAAAATTTAGGTTCTTCGTGTATATCTCACAAAATCAATCAGCATTTCTTTCTCTCTCGGCCAAAGCGTAAAAACAACTTTCGCCTTCCGTCATTTCCACCATTTTTTAATTGGGCTAGCACAACCACGCAACAGACAACAGCGAAAAAACGTTTGTCCATCAAGATTTCCCCAAAGCCCCCAACGCACCTCACAGCAAACTCAATCTGGCGGTCGTGTTGAGTTGTCCTTCAAGTGCTCCCGAGGAAGCACTCTACCTTAATAATGTCAGTAGGTCTGTATGAGACCGTCACGCACCACACTTTCCGACCGCTATAAATCTGTTGACGTACTCCGAGGAAACCGAGGCTTAAGCATTGGTTCCTCGGATCTAAGTCTGTGCGCCAGAAAAATGCGACCGCTATTATACGTTAAATGACCGTCACTCCTACCGGCTACCGCTTCATCGGAACGTTACGTTGTCACGAAACTGAACCTAAGCGAGTCAATCATCTAATCTGTTGTTGTTTTGGTTTTCGTTTACTTCTTTGCATGTCATAAATGGAAAAATTTAGGTTCATCGTGATATTCACCAAAATCCCACTCAAGCATTTCTTTCTTCGGCAAGCGTTAATAAAACACACTTTCGCTTCCGCTCATTTTCCTCAATTTTTAATTTTGGGCCTAGCACCACCACGCAAACAGACAACAGACGAATAACCGTTGCTCATCAAGTTTTCCAAAAACGCACTCACAGCAAACTCAATCTGGCGTCCGTGTTGAGTTGTCCTTCAATGCTCCGAGGAAGCCTCTCTACCGTATATCAATGTCAGTAGTCTGTATGACGTCACTCACCACACTTGTCCGACCGCTTCCGATTAAATCTGTTACGACGTACTCCGAGGAAACCGAGGTTCAGTGGTTCACCATGCTGCTCGCCTGTCACTTCAGAGGGATCTTCGAGAGTTCTCATTCGTTGGTGGGGAGGGGGGAGGGAGGGGGGGGGGTTCAAGCCTCCTTCTGTCCACATAATTTCTCCAGCTCCACCAGTGGCGTAAGGGCTTTGACCGTTAACTTTCCTATTTCCTATGCACAGGCTGAGTTTGTGTCTTAAGGCCTTGTCAATCAAGTGATGTCTTAATGTGGGATTGGAATGCCATTCTGGCATACGCCAGAATAGAAACTTATTTTCTTCACCTTTTAATACTTATTCTTTCTACATTGACAGGGTTTTTGAGTAAATGGGACTATCGATCGATTTATAACTAGATAACATGGACATGTGCATTAAAAAAAACGTTATTGGAATATATACTTCTTAATGAAATAAAAAACGTGTTTTTTATCAGTGCATATATACTCACAATGTCAGCGAAATGAATAATGAGGTTGGAAAATAAAAATGTTTCCTGTTAAGGAATCTTCCTTCCCTAACGGTAACTTCCTTAAAAATAAATTCAATCTTAGTGATATGTTTCCAGAAAACAGTCAAATAAGTTTTTTATGAATGTTTTATTTTCAATAATCGTTATACATTCTCAATATATTTTGTACACTCAGAAATGTAACAAAGAAATGAGTATTGAAAATATTTGAGTAATAAAATTCAATATAAAGTGAAACGCTGCACATTTCATTAATTTGGTCCTGTATATTAAAGTATCATGATATGTTAAATTTTTGAATATTATTTATATCGAAAGTTTTTTTTAATACAGTAATCTGAAGTTCATGAAATTATTAACTAAATATTCTCTTCAGTCAAAAAGGTGTATATAAAAACTCAAATATTTTTTAATACAAAATTAAAATTTTCTTTGTTTAAAAAAAGTTGAATTGGAATGGAAACTGCTAAATACATTTTTACATTCTTGAACAGTTTAAGCGATAAAGATAATTTAAATAAAAATAACTCGTATTATTGATAACCTTAAGATATATGAATAAATATTAATAGTTATTTTTTTAGTTTAAAATATTAGTGGGATTCAAAATATGTGGCTAAAAATTAAAGGATTAGATAAAACAGAGTCAATCATAACAGCTTTGAATGACAATATACAAAACTGGTTTGGCAACAATTGACCAAAGGGCTAGCAATGTCTCAGCATTTCAACATTTTTAAAAGATCACCAAATAATTCGATGCCAAATTCTATTTTTTATAAAAAAAAACTTCTTTTTATGGAAAACCGTTAACCACTAATTTGATAACCCTATTAAGATAAAAGATTTTTTTAAACTTTCCGCATAAGTGTTTTATGATGTGTTTAACTTAACTTAACTTGGAATGGGGCCATTAGAAGGGAAAAGAATAGGCTTTATAGCCCGTTACACCATTCGCCAGAAGTGACACTGACACAAGAGACACACATAGAAATTACACACAATCACATAGACAAATAATAACATATATTGACAAACACAAACATCCATGAATTACCGGGATTCGAACCCCCAAAGGCTAGCTCCCTAACCGTTGTGCTGCTGTGATGTGTTTTGTTTAATTCTAGCCCATATTTTTTGTTCTAAAACTGTATTCAAATTCAGGTTCTCCACGCATCGCTGCATAATGAATTTGAGCAAGTGTTTTAAATCTACTCTACTCCATATATTTTCAATCGAATGCATGTTCTGTGTTCGTAATATATTTTCAGAATCCAGAGCTGAGAAATTTGGTATCATTTAATTAAATATTATTTTCATTAAGGTTTATTAAATTTAACATTTAATTATGTATGGTTATATTATAAGGCAATATAGATAAAGTTCGCTAAGGTAAAATAAGGTAAAAAAAAATTATTTCTATTTAAAATTGAGCTGAGAATTTAGGTATAAGTCTTTTGTACATATTTGTACAATATAAAGTCATTTTCTTTGTCATTTTTCAATTTTGACCTCAAAAGTTGCCGCGCAAGCCTAATCACAATGTGTTTCAAATAGCTTTATGTTTAATATCATTTATTTTAGTTTTGGCTTAAAGTTTCATAAATTTTAAAATTTGTTTTATATTAAATAAATCTTGTAAAATTACATATAGAAAAATTATACTTATATGTTGAGTAGTTAAAAAATTACATGAAGGATCAAACTTTATTTTGTAGTAAATTCTTTGCACATTTTTAAGACACCTATGACTCCTTAACTTGGAATGCGTCCTCTAGAAGGGAGGAGCATAGGCTTTATATCCACCACTTGCCAGAAGTGTCACTGACACAAGAGACACACACAGAAAAGACGACACAAACACATAGACAAACAGTAAAATTTATTGACAAACAGAAACATCCATGCCTTACCGGGATTCGAACCCAAACCCAGAAGCTCCAAAGACTAGCTTCCTAACCCTTGTGCCTGCCGGGTCGGCGTGATGTGTTTAATTCTAGCCCAAAACTTTTTGTTCTAAAACTGTATTCAAATTTAAGGCCCTCCACGCATCCCAGTCTAATGAATTTGAACAATTGTTTTAAATCTACTCTACACTCTTAAAACAAACGAGTGAAATCCACTCCAGTATGAGAAGTGCATTTCGACACTGGAAAGGAGTGAATATTAATTCATACTGAGTTAAAATCACTCGCAGGTTTTTATTAACACACAACGGATCCACTCCAAAAGAAGAAGTGCATTTTCCAGACTGGAGGAGTGAAAATTACTCACACTGAGTTAAAATCGCTCGTTTCGTTTTAAGAGTGTACTCCAAATATTTTCAATCGAATGTATGTTCTGTGTTCTTAATATGTATTTTCAGAATCCAAAACTGAGAAACTTGGTATTTAATTAATATCATTTTCATTAAGTTTATTAAATATTTTAATTATGTATGGTAATATTACAAGGTAATAAATAAATTTCGCATGCTCACACTCTTAAAACAAACGAGCGATTTTAACTCAATCTGAGTTTAATTTTCACTCCTCCAGTGCCGAAAATGCACTTCCCCTGTAGGAGTGGATACATCTGTTTGTTAAATCTCCGACTGGAATCACTCCAAACGATTGATTTTAACTCAGTCAGAGTTAATATTCAGTCCTTTCCAGTGTCGAAAATGCGCTTCTTCTACAGGTTTTCTGAGTGGAGTTCACTCTTATGTTTTAAGAGTGTACGAGTATAAATACTGTTCGCCGTTGCTTCCTCAGACTCTTTCATGTGTCATATGATAGAAATATTAATTTTTTATTATAATAACTAGCATGAAGACCTACTAGAAAATTTTCTGTAAAGCCCTAAATGATCACGCAAATACGTTAACTCAATAACTAAAACATGTTTCTCAGGGTGAATTATAAAAAGTAAAAAAATTAGAGATGTGATGAGGAGTTATTGATAGACTATAAATTATGTGGTAATATCAATCATATTATCGATAATACCTTAAAAATAATTAAATCATACAATCACATAATATTGCCTAAAAAGACATTGAATTAAGTAGTTTTGCATTATTTGTTACGGCAATTATGAAAGAAATAACTTCAAAATCTTAACTCAGTAAGAAATTAACAAAAAACTGTTGGATGATTTTATTAGGATTTAAATTAAAATAAATTCGTTACCATACATTTATTTACCTGTAACATAATTCCCACTATTTATATATTACTTTACTGAAATTTAAAAACACAAAAGATGTTGTGTGTATCGAAATTTCTCACGGAGGAGTGGGGCACATTGCACTCTAAAGAAAATGAGATGCTTAACAAAACGACGAAATTTTCCCTTAATTTTGACGATTCCATTACTGGCAAAATGCTCCGAAGTATTTCGGTTTTTACTTTTTCAAAGTTTGAGTGAAATTTAAATATGGTCATTTTTATGAGGATTTGAAATTGTCGTCTAATCTAAAGAAATATTTGACGTTCCATGTTTTGAGCATGTGAGTACAAACAATGAGATTCAGTTTCCTCAAAATTAAAGATACAGAATCCGAGTCAAATTCACCGATCGTAAAAGCTGAGGATTCGCGTTTTACTCAAAAGTTTCACTGTGATAAGTTTGACCGAAACAATCCTCAAAATTAACGAAATGAAGGCTTGGGGATTTCGCTTGAATCGTCAAAAATGAAAGTGTTATTTCTGAGAGTGAGAGGTTTTTGAGAAAAAATCGCGCGTGCGCAAATAGAGAACATAGGTAACATTTATTAGGAGATAACTTTATTAGGATTTAAATAAAAAAAATTCGTTACCATATATATATTTACCTGTAACATAATATCACTATTTTATATTACTTTAAAAAAACTGAAATTTAAAACACAAAAATGTGTGTATCGAAAATTTCCTCACGGAGGAGGGTTGGCAACATTCACTCTAAAAAATGAAGGCCTTAAAACGACGAAATTTTTCCTTAATTGTGACGAGTCCCATTACTGGCAAATGCTCCGAGTTTTCGTTTTTTCAAGTGAGGAAATTTAAATAAGTCATTTTTATGAGGATTTGAATGTCGTCTAATCTAAAGAATATGTTCGTCATTTTTTGAAGCATGTTGAGTACTACATGAGATTTCAGTTTCCACAAAATCAGATACAGAATCGATCAATCACGATGTTAATAAAAGTGAGGATTCGCGTCTCGTTTACTCAAAAGTCACGTGATAGTTTGACGATAAAACAATCCTCAAAAATTAACGAATGGAGGTTGGGGACTTACGTGATTCGTCAAAATGATAAGTGTTATTTCTGAGTGTGAAGTTTTTGAAAAAATCCGCGCGTGCGGCAAATAGAGAACATAGGTAACTTTTGGCGATACTTTTATTAGGATTTAATAAAAAAAATTCAGTTACCATATATATATTTACTCTGTAACATAATTCACTATTTTATATTACTTTACTGAAATTTAAAACACAAAACATGTGTCTGGTTATTGTAATCGAAATTTCTCACGGAGGAGGGGGGTACATAATACTTTTAAAATTAGGTTTTAAAATTAGTTAAATTACCATACAGGGTACATAATTACTTTTGAATGTACTTGATTTATTGAAACTAAGTAATTAAAATGATGTCATGAACGTGTTACACACCCCTAGTGTTTTTTTTGTATTTTTTCCTGGTAATACGCTGTAATTCTCATGGTGGCAAAAACACCCAAAAACCTTAAAAGTATTACGTTTGTCAAAATTACGACACACAAATATTTATTCGTGTAATAATAATTGCATATACCAGCCCACGCTTCCCTTGCTTGATTTGTCATAATCGCCGACTTATATCAAGCGAACGGCAAACTGGGATCAGTTTTGATGAAATTGACAATGGAGGAAATGCAACGTTAATGAAAGCTCATGCATTAAATTTATACAACGGTCGAATTAACGCGTATTTTTCGTTTTACCGTTGGGATTTGGGTGTTGTATTCTAGTGCGTTTACCTTTGACATTTTTTTTTTTATTAAAAATAGTTTATTAAGTTCTTGCCATTTGTGCAAAGTTTAAAGTTTCTTATTATTTTTTAAACTTCAGACTTTTTTTTAATATTTTAAAAACCTTTTTAAGATTCTTTTTTAAACATTTTTAAGTCATGAAATTGTGCTTAATAAATGAAGGAGAATTTCATTTTTGGCAATATTTACTTTAATTTTTGTGCGTTATACGTGAAGACGCACATTGTCCAAAAAGTAACAATAAGAGGAAATTAGTTTAATATAGGACATTAACGTTAAAAATGGATCCTAACAGAATTTAAAAGTCTTGATATATTCGTATAGCTTGGGTGCACAAGTGGTTTGTATTGGCTATCGACTATAATCAAAATCTGAGTAATGTCAGCTAATTTTTGGGCACCCACTTGTTCTTAATTCGAGGACTAAATTCTCATGGCCATATTGTTTAGACATTGCACTTATTTTGGTTCAATTTTATGTGTTTGTCAACATTTTTTTAACATTCGAATATGAAGAGCTTCAGGGGAAGGATTCGATAGATTTATTAGCGGATGCCCGCAATGAGTGCTTGGGGACATTGGTGGCAGAAAACCGGTTTCTCCTTTCTTCTCACTTGGTCCAGCGTTCGGGATCGCCAATCGCCTGAATCTTGGTAGCTAGGAACCTACACTGCAGTGATAAGATAAACTGCAGTATCTTTCAAAAGTGACTGGATCCTTTGTTGCAAGCACTCAATTACTTTAATCGGTAATAAAAAACATACTGGGAACTTTAGTTTTTCTTATTTTAGAGCAAAAATGGTGCAACTCATTGTGGCGATTACTGCAGTTTACCTTATCACGGCAGTACAGAGATAAAGTAGGTAAAGTTAATGTATTAGAGTGGAAGATCACGAGACTAAAAAACTGGCTTCTTTGGGGATCTTATGGGGGCCCTTGCGCGTCCCTTCGTTAGCATTGGAGTCACGTGATCTGCCACCTCTATTACTTTAACTATACTCTGTGGATGGGAACTGATTTCCTCCACAAGTTTAGTGCGATTACTCGCTTCATCGCCGAAGTGGCCTGCTAAGGAAACTTCCCTACAAAATCACCGGTTTTTCGTTCTTCATATGCCAATCAAGGGAAGCATAAAATTAAAATTATTACCCCTCTTAGTTTATTGCTGAGCTGGCGCCTTAGGCAGGGGCACCCATGGGATGACTGGACATAATACCCCCTCAATGTCAACTGTTGTTAAAAAAAACTTGTGATCAGTGTTCAGAAAAAATTTACCGTAAATTCATAAAATCTATCCTTTCATTTTATATGTACAAGTTGTAATTTTACCTAAAAGCTGTTTTTTTAACCTTTGATAGACACTACTTATAATCCCCTCACCTGGTATACCAGCAGCTCACATAAATAATTGTTTTATTGAATTTTAAAATTTAAAGCATGAAGGGAGTCATTTATAGTCATTTATAACTCCACAGAAAGAAATATAATTTTTTTAAAGTTTAAGAAATTATTAAGATTTTTCAGTTCATTTTTTCAAAATCTTTGGTAGAGAATAATAATTTTACACTTCAGCCAATTTGCTTTTATCCTCCGAGGGTTTTAACAGGCAAATTGTAAGAAAAATTTAATTATTCAACCCCCACCCCCCCGCTATCCCCAGCGGCGACGAGGATTCTGACTACAAAAAGAAGATAAACTGGATAACTTGGGTTGGAATAACGGAACTTTAGATTATCCATCCAGACGAACTTTATATTATCGGCACACGGAGTTTCCTCAAAAGTTAAAATACAGGTCGGTACGCAGTCTAATCTCTTAGTGCGATTTAAAAAAGAATCTATAAAAAAAGTTTAACAGTTTATTTTTGCGAAACAAGTTAATAAAGAAAAGAGCAGAAATTTCTGTAAACTTGTTTACTTTTTTTCTTGTTAAAACTAATAGATTTTTTTTGACAGTGCGGATACAATTTACCTCTAGTCCAGCACGTAATCACAGCCACTAGGGCCCCATCATTCCATTTTGGCTGTATTAAACTCCCCGGCATACAGGGCATTCTGGACCATGGCTCTACTTACAATATGACTTACAAAGCAGCCTGTCTTTGTGTTTTCGCCTTCCAGTTTTAATTTTCTTTGTCCCTTATAATATCTTTCCACCTTAATCTTATCCATCTTTTTCTCGGTCTTTCCTATTATTCTCTCTCCAATGACATTGTCCTTGAAATTCATCTTGGGACTCTCTGCTATAGTCCATTATTCTCGTTATCGTCCCAGAATTTGATTATCCTAGTTTTTATGATGCTAATAATGTCTTTCCTCTACAAAAATAGTATAGCCACTTCAGATATTGTTTCGTCTTCTCCAAAACATACCTTCTGGTGTTTGGTCCAAAATATGGCGCTAAATTTTTTCTCTCCCAAGTTGTTAACCATCTTCTCTTGCTTTGATTCAAGCTCCAGGTCTACGACCATATATAAACTGTTGGTTCTTATTACTGTTCTTTATATATCACTTAGTTTTGTTTTCCCTGTAATTACTTTAGATATTATTAAATGTTATTAAGTGAAAAAAAAAAAAAACAAAAAAACTGCGATTCCCTGCATTAGCCTTTTGAGGTACCAAGGCCCGCTTAAAAACGGGACAAGATGCCGCGCATCGCAGTAGGGCACGGAGGGCGCCCACGCTACTCCAGCCCGACAATTGTCGAGTGGTTCACAACACTTCAGGAAACCCCGGAAACCGAAGCGCTCCACTGCGCAAGGTAAGGGGATCTTGGCTTTTCACGCGACTTTTTTTTAGTTCCGCATTATTTAATGTGTGAACGAAATTATAAAACCATTTTTTCTTGTAAAAAGATATTTCGACATTATTTTTTAAAAAAAATTCTATTGCGGTAATTTAGTTAAAGGGGATTTAAAGGGATCTTCGGAGAATTTAAACGGACTTTTCTTAGGGGCCGCATTTTAACTATTTATGTTTAATGACTAAATGCAGTAAATTATATAAAACCAATATATTGTAATATTTTAATAAACAAGAAATGTAAGGGGTGGGGGGATCTTGGCATTTTCACGCGACTTGTTTTTTTAGGGCCGCATAATTAATGTGTAAACGAAATTCAGAAATTATAAAAAACCATTTTATTGAAAAATGATCTTTTTATACATTATTTTTTTAAAAATTTTATTGTGTAGTTTTAAAAAACAAGGGAGGGGGGGATTAAGCCGCATGGGGGGATCATGGAGAATTAACGCGACTTTTCTTGGGGGCTGCATTTTAACCTGTATAATGTTAATAAACTAAATGCGTAGTAATTATATAAAACCCTTTTTATTGTAATATATTATGTATGAACATAAAAAATATAGATAAAAATTGTTAGGAGTGGAGGGATTTTTGATAGTATACGCGACTTTTTTTTTGCGACATATTTAAACTTTAATCTATGTTTAATACTAATAAACAGTAGTTATATATAAATTTTATTGTAAACTATTTTATATTAATATTTTGAGAATTTTATTGTAATGTTAGTTATAACGGATTAAAGCACAATATTGACCAATTTACGCGAATTTTTACGGCTAAAGTTTAACTATGCAATGTAAAAATAATAAATACAGTAATTTCTAAAACATTTATTTTAAAAGATCTATATTATTCTAAACTATTCGATGATATTATTAAAAAAATTTATTGCAGTTTGTAAGTTATAAGGGATTAAACAAACGTTAAGTGGATCTTGGCGAATTCGCCGACGACTTTTTTGGAGGGCGGCAAAATTTTCTAACGATCTATAGGTTTAATGACTTATGCCGAAAAAATTTTTCAAATCATTTCATCGTAAAAGATTTTATGCACGATTTAAAAGATTATATATATATATTACTGTTTAGCTACAAGGGCATTAAGGGGCGATTTCACACGAATTTTCTTTTAGGGGCATTTTTAACCTATTAATGTTTAAACTAAAATACAAGAAATTATAATACCAACTAATTGTTAAAAGATTTATTATGCATTATTTAAATTTTTTTTTTATTGTATGCTTACTTTTTTTTACTGTAGTTCTACTTCTTTTAATGGTGGTTCATTGATGAGCTTTAAATTAAATGGTTTTACTGGAACTTTATCTTTTTAAATTATAAATTTGCTTAGTAGATGGCTATAAATGGCTCCTCCAATGGCGCTTTAAGTTATAAAATTAAAAAAAATGTATATACTAAATGTACAATTATAAAAAATATAGTGCGATGTGGAAAACTTTTTTATTTTGACAGATTTTTTTCTGTAAATATGGCCTTGTTTAAAGTAAAAGCTTAGTTGAGATGAGAGAGGAGGAGAGAGAGAGTTGGACAGAATATTTAATAGTCGTGGTTCGAGCCTTAGGCTCTGCAGATTGATTATTCTCTGTACACTCCTTTGCCAACCTACGTTGGGGTAAATAGAAATATGCTTTCGAGAAGATTCTTCAGCGCATGTAAAAGAGTTCCATAAATTATATGTAAAATCCATCCAGGAAAGCCTGTTTAAACATTATTCTCGGTTTAAGGGTTCTAAAAGTTTTGAATATTTTTGAGAAAATTTGGCAATTTTATCAGAATGAAACTTGTATTTTGGTTTTATCGTATTCAGATCCTTTTGCATGTAAATATGTACCTTACAAGAGGTTGCAACTAATGGACCAATCGCGCTTTCCTTCTTCCTTTTTTACTCTTTGTTTTTGCCCACGTCTATGTTGGCATCGCGAAGTGCTAGTATTGCATTCAGTATCCCCACCAGTTCTCGAGGTGACGGGGGCCTCGATAATCACAATACTCCTGTCCCTGAATGGAGTCCCGTAAAAAATTTTTGTTTCGATTAGGTTTATGAACGATCGGGTTCTGCACATTATAGGAGAGTAAAAAAAACTTGGGTAGACATCACCATATGTGAAATTTTTTTATTACGCCATTTTCAAAATGGCGGACGCGATTTCGTTTTGCATGTTATTTCTGCTTATCTGTGGACCGTTCATACTCATCATGTAAGGTCGGCAAATTATATGTTTTTTATAGGCAAGGAATCGACTAAGATTGTTTATAAAGTTACATGCCTACTATTTATAAAAGAATAAGTTATTTGCTATTTTTAACAAAAATTCGGAAAAACAAAGGTAGTAACAAAAAAATGCCTTTTTTTAATTTTTTTGTGGGAAAGTAATATTCACACTTCACGGCACTGTTTTGAGATGTAAGATATTACGTGCCGGCCTTATAAGATCCATCAAGACCTGTTGGGTAGGCAGATTTTCAGGATGGGAAAGTCATCTGACCACACATATCATATGATTATGTGGCATGCATAATATACCTTGAGTAACATATTTTGCATAGAGGTTCTCTGGCAAAAACATATCTCGGCATGCTTTAAATCCATAAAACTTCATTGTTCAATCAGAGAGTAAAAATATAGCAAGAGCACCTGTGTAAGGTGTTACAAAAAAAATGACTCTAAGTTTATGGGAGTGTGCATCGGGACTTGTTAAGGTACAAATGAAGCTTTAGCACAACATTTGCATCTGGTACTTATATACCAAACTCAAAAGTATGGCAGAGATTATTATAGTTCAGCTACTGCTTCTTCAACAATTGGCGTAAAGAAATCAGCTTCTTAACCTTTTCTTTAGTTTTCGGCTGTCAAACTTGTGTCATAATTCAAACTACATCATGTAAAGTTAATACAGTTGACGTCATGCACGGTACAGCCTCTGATCAGTTTTCTCCTCTAGTTCAGTCAAAAAGTATATGCTATAGAAGTTTACTTGAGCAGTCACTAGTGTCGGAAGAAAAAAGCTGTGTAGTAAAAATAGAATCATTTATAGAAAAAGTTCTTCTAAAGTTTAAAGCTCTTGCTTTTGCTGTACTGCAGTACTATATTTTTTAAATGTCAGTGTTGCCTTAACTATTATTTTTCTTTTCAGTTGGAATCTTTGTCAAGTTTCTGATGTTTTGTTTACTCAACAGTAAATTCTACTTTTTTTATATCCGTCGTTTCAACACACTTGGCATTCTCTACGAGAGCCTCTTATATACAAAATACATAATTGTACTGATAAAATTAGAAAATGCGTTTTCGGATGTATGTTTCATGTGATATTATATACCCTTAGTGTTTATAATATACAAAATGGCTGTTAAACCGATCGTTGCCGGGTAGAGATGAATAAATAAATTTAATATTCAATTTAACTTATTTCTTTCATGTTGAGGTTAATAAGATGATGAAGATTACCCAGTAATTTATTCCAAGCAGACAAAGCAGAAGTCATCTTGGATAAAGAAAAAGATTATTAAAATTTCAAAAACATGCCTTTGATAAGAAGCTCAAATTAAAGAGAAAAGCATATTTTATGTAACAAAATATCAGTAAGAATCTAAAAAATAAGCCTACTCCAGCAAACAGCAAACGATTTTGCTGTTTTTATAGTTTATTTGCTTTCCAATTAAGTTATGTTGCTGCTACCGTTCGTTATTAAAAGTACAGAATCCAGCTACTTATATTACATTAAAAAATCAAAAATCTAAAAAAACGCTATAACAATTCCACCGATGAAGCTCATCGAATTTTCACTCGGAAAATAACTATTTTTCAGCTCATTTGGCACTTTTTTACGAATTTCGGCGAGGTTAGGAAAAGATTATGGCTAAAAACAAAACCCATTCAGCTTCGAGCAATGAACTTCGCAAAACAAGCATTAAAAAACAAATTGCTCATTTGGTACGTTTTTTGTAATAACTTGGCAAGTTTGGCAAAGTAATTTGACGAAAAAAAATAAGACATGAAACCTAATATGCATTCTGTAGTGCAACGGTCTTCAAAAAATAACATAGTTCAGTATAAGCTTAACTATGCTTTTAAAAAATTCATAATTAAAATCATGTATACACATAAAATAATAGAATGGGAGACTGGTAGGATTACGTAACTGAACATATCCAACTATTTTTCTCAAAAATATTATTTTGTTTCTGTGGCAATGAAAAAATATTAAAATAATTAAACATTTTCAATTTCAATTGTTTTCTAAAAAGTTTTATTTAAATATTTCTGCCTGATGGCCATCACGAAAGAGAAAAATAAGTTCGGATTTCGAGCGAAAGTGGTTTCATTTTTTCCTTAAAACGTTTCGAAAACGATTTGAGGAATGGTACCGATTCAGAAAATTCTTAGCCTATTTTTGTTCGGGAGTTGATGAATTTTTTGTGCAAATTTCGTGGACGATCTGTTGCGTGTGGTTCTTAAGTTTTTGCAGTCTCCTATAAAACAGGGACAAACAGAAGTCGCCTTTTAAGTATATAGATGCGAGCATTAATTCCTTGCTTTGAATTTACTAAAAAACTTAACTACTAAAAATGTGAAAGTCTTTGCCAAAAACTTAATTTAGAATGAGATATTTTAAAGGTGTAACGTAATAGTTTACCTTGTTAAATTCCTAAATGCCATCTTAATTATAGCATCTTCAAATATTATCCATCAGAAGTTCTGACTAGATCCAAGATCTTGCATAGTGGAATCTATTCTTAATGATTTAAAGCTGTTTTTACATCAAATACAATAGCATTCGTAGTGCCTTACCTACTTACTTTCCTGGAAGAAACTTTCTAATATTGATACATAATATAAATACTACCTATCATGTTAATATAACTCGGGGAATGCGATGCTTGTTAATTACATGGCAATGATATGGATACATATGTAGTTGAAAATAGACGGATAATCTGTCTTTTCAGCTACGAAAAAATATTCTGAAAAACATTGTGAATACAAATAATGTCTATACCCTTTATTAATGGCTTGGGAATATGAAAGAAAGAAATTCCACATAGCATAATTAGTGGAAGTCGCAATTAAATAAAAAGCGTACAATATCTAGCTCTCATGTTGGAACAATATATATTGTCATCGCATTCTAAAGGTATATGCAACGTTTAGTTAACGCTATTCGTCGCACCCCCACACCCCCACCCAAATGTTTACCTTATATCTATCAGAGCAGTCTCGTTACAAAGTAGATCTTCCCTTTTAACTTTGACATCTTACGAAAACCATACTTTATGGCGGGACTGAATGACCATTTGAGCACGCAAAATGGTGAAACTCATTTCGAAGACTCGATAATGTCTTACGTGTGATCGTACAATATAGGGAATCAAGTAAAAAAATTTTTTGCCCAGATCAAACCCAGAAAAATAGGAACTCAATGTTATCTTTTAATTGTGTTTGTCGTCACCACAAAATCATTGCAAGAGGCTTATCGACAATTTCCAGCCTGTAAATAAACCGACTCAGCGGGCATGAAAATCCACAAAGCTTGTACTTCTGAGGACGGGCACGCTAATTCCTCCGCATCTGGCCTTTGAAGCAGTGAATATTATTTTCAATTAAAAGTTTGAAAGTATTAAGTCAGGTAACTTTAAAAAACCCTCTTGACTTCAAAAACCTATATTTAGCTCACCTAAATGATACGTTATAATTGCCATAGAAGCAGAATACATACAAAACCGAAATACGCCCGTTGTGACTCTCATGAACTGAGAGCTATAATTTTTTTTGTTAACACCATACAGGAGGTGCTCTTGCTATTAACTTTTACCTCTCAGATTAAAAAATTTTATGGATTGTTAACACATGCCAACATATGTTTTTTCACAGAGAATCTAAGGCAAAATATGAACTCAAGGTATCTTATGCGTCCCAATAATCATATGAATATGTGCACTGACTTTCCATCCCTGAAAATTGAAAAACCATCAGGTCTGATGGACTTATAAGGGCGGGCAATGTAATATCTATACATCCACAGTGCCGTGAAGTGAGATGAATATTACTTTCCATATAAAGCATTTTTTGTTTACTACTTTTGTTCCTGATATATTGTTTTAAATAGCAAATAACTTATTTTGTTTGATAAATCTTAGTCAGGTAACTTTTAAAAACAATTTAGTCGATTCCTTGCCTATAAAAAATATAATTAGCCACCTAAATGTGAGGTTATATCGGACACAGAAGCAGCAATACAAGCAAAACGAAATCGGCGTCGCATTTTGGAAAATGGAGTCTAAAATAAATTTTTCACCACATGGTGATGTGTTATACCAGTTTTTTTTACTTCCTATATGTGTTAACCGATTCTGTTCATAACCTAATCAGAAAAATATTTTTACGGCGACTCCATTACAGGGGACAGTGATTAACAAGGGGAAAGTCGAATTGATTTTCCTTATCATTAGTCAGTTAAAAAAAAACTTTTGAGTTAAAATTACAAATTGCTCGTATAAAATAAAAATATTTCTTTGTGAATGATACGATATTTTTTGGCACACATCATGTCAGTTATTTCCACTCTAAAAGCAACATCCTTTTTTACAGTCTGGAAGGCTTGAAGTTTATTTAAGAATAGGCAGGCCTTATATTATTATTGAAATTTTCTTTAGAAACACTCAAACACTCAAATCGATCTATATCTTTAAATTGTACTCGAATAATTATAAATTAAAATTCAAGAGGGCTTTTTGAAGGGTAAAAAGTTCTTTGCCGTTGTTTCATTCAAAAAGATGTGAAAAAAAACCCTTCGGTTGGCAAGATTTACTTGACCTTTTATTTTATTATAACGTAGTGTATCCGATTAAACTATTCTATTTTTTCGTAGATAATGTTTATTATCAATGTGCAAAATTCAATTGGATTTCTTTGTATTTTATATACAAATACTTTTGGCTCTAAAAGAGAAATTTGTTGAAGGGACTACCGATAAACAAATTTCCAATTAACAAAAACAACTATATAATTATTTAAGTTTGTTTGTATTATATAAACACTTCACATATCCTTTTAAACAATTATTCAAATTATTTTTTTACACTTAGCATTACCGACAATATCGTTAAATATTTTATACAAATTGATTTTACTAACTTTTGCTTTTTAAAGTGAACTTTAAATTACTTGTTATTTTTCGTTAGTTAATGAAAGTGTGTGAACAAATTTATATTTAATTTTTATGTTCTCAATTTAAACATATCATAAACATGCTTCATTTCTTTAATGTACTCACTATTTTACTACAAATGAATGCGATTTTATTGTCTCATTATGTTTTCTTTTTGCAAATTACGTTTAACAAAATGAAGCATTTTGTAATCCGCAATTTAACTATTTTGATATGAAAGAGTCTTCTGTATCATATATTTAATAAAGATTGGTATCCAAATTTTTATAATAAAAAAGTTTTTACTTGGAAGAAATATAAAATCAAGAAATAAAGTGAATTCTTCAATGATTTACCCATATACCTCTTTATAGTGCACTGGTTTAGCTCGAGCGAATGTCGAACTTCGATAGTACGATTATTTCCCCTGCAAGTTGTTTATTCAATACACAAGTCCGTTAGTAGTGAAACGACTTCTACAGCGAAGGAAATCGGCGTTATGCAAACTTTACTTCATTTTGTTTATTAAGTTATTCTCTGATTTATTTATTCATTTGTTCAGTTATTTATTCATTTATTTAGGACAGCGTTGGGCATTAATCAATTAATTTGTCAATTATCTTGGTAATTGACTAAAACAAGTAATTGCAAATAAATTAATTACAATTAATTTCATCGCATTGAACTTTTAATTGTACCTTGAAATTAAATTAATTTGATAAACGCATGCCAAATGTAACTCACAATTAAAATAATTGCAATTAACTTTTTTAATTGTTTTATGAAACAATTAGAATTAACAATTAACATTTGTGTATTAAAACGATTAAAG
>JAJQQY010000055.1:0-25000 GCA_023701765.1 Hylyphantes graminicola
AAGGTATTACGAAATGGACATTCAAATTTCAATTTTTCAACCTAGGTGTGGTTGAAATTGTGATATTTGGTCTCAGTTGATTTTTCAGATATTCGACACATTCCGCAGTTATTTCATACTTAGCTTTTAGAATTTACTCAATTTGTAAATTTTACTTACACATTTTATGCTTTAGCGTGTAGCGTTTCAACTAGAATATCAAACAACCAATTCAAAATTATTATTTGGATAATAAGTTTTCAGTGAATTTTAAATTATAAATTTTTTTAAAAACTAATTTAAGATTTTGCATGTGAAAAAAGTATTTAACTTTATATATCGTTTATGAATTTGATGACTAGGTTATCCATGTTTAATTATCCTTGTGTAAAATTATTTTTTTATAATTGCGTGAAAAAAAGCCGACTTTTACATTATAATTTCAATATCAGACGCGTGCACAAAGCTAGACTTTTTGAAACAGTGAAAAAAAGTACTTTTTTTCACCCAAAAGCAGTGAAAAAAAGACTTTGTCGCACTCTTTTTATAAGATGCCAATATTTCAAGTAAAATTTCGATTTGATAATACTCATAAAATCCAAAGATTCATCGATCTGCTGTATTTAAAAATATTATGCGCGTGAATTATTTTTGAATCAATGATTTTTTTTTCTCGCGATGGGAATATTTCTTAAGTCACGCCCTTAGAACTGCGAGTTCATTGGTTGCTTTCTTTGACAAAATGTTGAAACGCGCTTATTGGTTTTTTATAGCGTCACGCGCTCCGAACTGCGAGTTCATTGGTTGTTTTCCTTGACATCTCTTAGTCTATTTTAGTCTAATTAGCACGTGAATTATTTTTGAACCAATGAGATTTGATTTTTTTCACGCAATTATAAAAAATAGTGTATGAAACACGTGCGAAAAGTAAACTTTTTAAAACACGTGTCTTTATTTCACTCGCTCGTACCTCGCTCGTGAAATAAAATCCACTTGTTTTAAAAAGCATTACTTTTCGCACTAGTTGCATAAATATCTATTGTATTGAAATTGTATTAAAGAGTTATCTTCTTTTTTAATGCTTTAGGCCTACACGTGTTCATATGTAACTTTTTTTATGAACAGATTTATTTAAATTTAAAAAAAATCATAAAAGATAATAAGTAAGATAAATTTTATACAAAAATCCATATATTTAAAATAATATATATTTTTTCTCTAATGGGGCGGCGGTGGAGAATTTGCAGACTCGCTATATTCCCTAGAACTGAAAGCCATTTTTTGTGGCACCCTCTAGGCGACTCTCGCTAGAAATTTTAACTCGCAGATTACAATGAATCTGAGCTCTCTGTGGATGTTAAAGTAAGCCGAGAACTTCTTTAAAATAATATGTTCACAATGCAGTTTCACTGTAAAAGAAAGATCTTGATATACTAATTAAGTTCGTCAAAAAGTGTACGTATTTACGTTTTTCTGTTTGATTGCTCATCCAATAGCTGAATTAACTGCAACTAGAAGTGCGTACAAAACTCTAAAGTTATCTAAAAAGCTAGTAGAAAGTTAGCGCTAGTGAATTGTGAGGAAATAATTTTTAGCACTTGTGTAATTGTGTTAATCTAATATTATAACTGTAATTTTTTTTTGTATTCTTGATGTGAAGTTGAGTTAAAAAAAACATTAACAAGAAATTAATGCATTTTCATTATAATAAATAATACTTATTAGGTGCGAGTGTACATGTTGTAACCTAACTTTCTAAATTACTAATTACTGCATTTTAATAACAAATTACGTAATATTAAGTTTTTTTTTTAAAAAATTTAATGATTTTATTTTTTTTATATTAATAAACTTTAACCTTAAGCATTTTTTATAACTGTTTAGAAGTTATCTATTTTTTTCAAAAGTTAAGATTGTATAATTATGAATTTGATGGTTGATTGTTGTTAATCTTGATTGATAGAGTGATAGAAGCATTTTATATCGTTAATTATTAGTAACTATTTGACTATCTGCGAAGGTAATCATGATAGGAAAACAAAAACATCTACCGGACAAAAAAATGTATGATTGAAAGTCATTACAGTATTTAATTTGCGTAAACCTATTTTTTCTTACTTTTTTTTAAAGATAACCACGAGTAAATGTATAAGAATCGCAAATGTGATAATGCGAAAGAAATTGAATTAAGTTTTAAATTCTTGTACTCAATTTGAAAAGAAACATTGGCGATTTTGCTGAAACTCGTTGATTCAGCAGAGTTTTAGCCGTATTGACAGCAAATTCTGTTTCGTGAAGTTTTAATTTTACAACACCTGTGCTTCGATTTGGATTTAAAGACTTTGCAACTCTATGGTTTTTTTCTTGATTTTATCTTCTAATTTAAGTTTGACGTCATTTTGCCGCAATTCATACATTGGAATCGCTTGTCTTTGTTATTTTTAAATTTATTTTTAATGCTACAAGTTGATTAGTTTCAGAAGATTGTAAAATAATTGCTATTGTTTTTAATAGTATTTTAACTAGTTATGATATGGTAATGCAATCTTATTCAATTGTTGTAGAGTGGATAACAAGAATATATAACTTGCTAAAAGGTTAATTGGATAAACTTCAACAAGTGGACGTGTTGCGTTCAAATTAATGTCTTTGTTATAACTAAAGTTTCTATTAGTGCTTAACAGTATAATCGTATAAAGATATAATATTCCTTCAATCAAATGGCAATGAAATTCGACATTTGGACAGAAGATATGTGTTAAAAGCTCGTAAAATTTTGGCCACTTAATATTTGGCTGATTATGTGCAATTTCAAAAGTGTGCCAACAATTATACAGCAATGAAATTTATTAAATTTTATATTCTGAAAAAAAATTCATTACATTCTTTTTTAAGTTTGTTTCACAATGTGGCTCATTGTTTTATGTCAATAAGCATTTAAAAACTACTAATACAATATTTTTAAACGTGATATGATACTAGTTATTGTGATAACTTCTTGAGCGTATGAGCTTATAAATTTTATAAAAGAATTTTGAAATACTCTTAAATTAATGTATGAGTTAATGTGAAGATTAATTTTTGAAAATATAGCGTTGATAAGCTTTCTAACGTTTAAAAAATTGCCAAATGCCAGATTCTTACTAAAGAAATCTGAGTTGCAAGGAACAGCGTTTTCTTTAACAAGTTAAAAGTATTTTGCAACTATTCTGCTTTAAAATAAAAATCAGAACCAATAAAAATAATAAAATTACGAGCAAGTAGTAATAAATCTTAATTAAAAAATACTAGGCATTAATAATGTGTATCGAAAATTTTGAAAGGCAAACATACGTAAAGCTCATCAAACAACTTGAAAAATCAACTTCTTTCTGAAAAAACTACCAGATACTAAAAACTACTACTCTTGTACCAATAGTGCACGTTTAACACCTTTTGTTGATATCATTTAAATCTGGAACGATAGAACGCATTGTCTCAGTGTAGAAACGCATAGAGGTATACAAATGCGTCATTTGTACAAAAAAAAAAAAGCATGACAATCTGATCTCAATTTCAGTTCATTATTAAATACGGGAATCTGAGCCGCCATCAATCCGTCATGGAAGCTCGATCACAACATTTCAAACAGAATATCTGACATTCCGAAATAGATATAGAATAATCGAAAATTAATGATAATTAAGAAATATTTTAAGCCTGGCACAAACCCACTTTTGACACAGGATGCAGCTTTTTAAGCTATTGAATCCGGTATTACAGTGTAAGTCGCGGGCGTAGGTCGACGGGAATCGTAGGTCAATGAATCAGGTATGGCAGTGTACCGAACAGAGGGTGGATCCCTCAACAAGAGAGCTTCTTTTGGGAAATGCACGCATTTCCTGCCGCACCAGAAGAGCCCGAAAAGTGCAAATATCGTGATGGATGTTCCAAAGAAGATCACCGATCCGAAAACGCTTGTGTGCTGGTGCCAATTGGAGTCGGTAGACGGTACAATATCAACTTGGGCAAGATCGCTCTGCGCCGCCTTCCAGCTCATGTCCGGCTTGGACTGGTGCTTGGTGACTCCAGGTTTCTTTACGGATTTGTGAGAGTGTGACGAGCTTTTGGTGGGGGGATATGGTACTGAAGTCGTCGTTGCTGCAGCCGATGTCATGCGGGTGGTCGAAGAGTAGTTGAAATTCTTGGTGCTCTTCTCTGGTTTAGGGATGACGTTTACCGTTGGTTTCGGCTGTGCTGTTGTGAAACTTGCTGTTGTTGAGCCAGTAGCTGTCTCGCTTTTCGTGGAGTCGTCCCCGCTATCGATCATCTCACTCTCTGCCCAACAATCGATCGTACTGACCATGTACTTAAATGGACAATCTGTATCCTTCTTGGAAATACAAAACTTTCCATCCTGTTCCCAGCCAGTCATAACAGTAGTGAGAGGCGGTAGTTTACTTGCGAACTCACGACTTCCTCTCTTCCACTCGCCACTGTTGTAACCAAAAGACCAGAGCTCGGTGACTCCTTTATCTTCTTTCCACAGCCACAGCAACTCGGATTCTAATTTAAATGCCAAGGAAAGACCTTCCATGCTTTGGTTGAGATCTGGCCAAGTGCAATTGTGTTCCTTTTCGGTCATGACAACCCAGTTGATGGCGGACGCATTAGTGTACATAACGCGGTTGTGCTCGCCAAAAATTTCGACCATGATCAGTTCATTATTGTTTCCGACCCAGGAATTGACCACACCATCGGAGTTGGACCAGTTCACATGGGGCACCACGGGAAGGTCAAATCTAATTGCCCAACGGGCTTCTTCCGCATCGAGTGCATAAAGCGCGTCTCTTTTCGAGTCAACAGCAAATAAGAATCCAGACACACACCAGGTAGCATCCTTGTCGACGTGACCTTCATCGACGTCTTCTGTATCCCCAAACTGCCAATGCTGCCAAGGCAGATGAAGGATTAGAGATGAATTTCTGCCTAATAGGACTACGTACTTCTTCGGGTCGACGCAGACCACTCGCCATGGTTCTGAAGAGGCCGTGGCATTTGGCATGGGCAGGAGGGACCACGACAGGTTAGTTGCGTTGAACCACCACAGGTTGCCATCTCCGACTCCCCACACATTTCCCTGGATGTCTTTGACGGCAGACAAAGATTGGAGTTCACATGGGGCTTCAGTATATAAATCACTCGGAGATGCAACTGTAAAATAAAAAAAAATCATAATGTTAATTAAATTACTTTTACCTAATATGAAATATATGGTAATGAAAGTATTGCGATTGGGGTTAAAAATTAGAAATGGAGAATATTGACTATTGGTCCATCTGCCTGTCTTAAATCACTCTACAGCTGGAACCAAAAGTGCAACTGATTAGATTAGAAAAATTATATTTAATACATATGGTGATAAACATTAACACAAAATCAGTAAACTCCCGATTATCCGCGGAATTGGGTGGCGCGGCTTCCGCGGATAAGCGAATTCGCGGATAATCCGCAAAAATGAAGAAAATGCCTATAAACAAAATTTCTTCTGGGTTTTATTAAAGTAAATTACAGTAATCGTATATAGCATGTACAAATTTACTTACTTCAAAATGACTTTTATTGTCGTTTATCCTCTGCCATACTCTAAGCACATTTGATTTTTAGAGGATCCGTTTTCCATCTTTTTAATGAGTTGGTAGTTCGTGTTGAATTGTTAAGACAACTTTTTTTTAGTTTCTCACGCATTTCGCTAGTATCAAAATCACATAAATCAATTCAATTTAATTAGCTGGCAGTTTATTTTGCAAGTGACGCTTTTTGACAAAAACCTGTTCGTGATGTGCACCTGTCCGCTGAACACCAGGTTTCCTAAGTCATTCTTATTTTAATGCATTCGTTTTTCTTGTTCGTCGTTCCATAAAGGAATTCGTTGTTCTTGGAATGCATTCTTCCAAGAATTTTTGAAACAAATAAAATTAATTTATCGTGTTTTTTTTATATTTGAACTGAAAAATGGTAGGGGAGGGGGTGGATAGTGGCCCGCGGATAACCCGCAAAGCGGATAATCCACCCGCGGATAATCGAGAGTTTACTGTACTTTTAATAACGCAACAGTATAATTGTATCGGAGAGTGCAGAAACAACGTCAGTCACAAATTTCAAATTTTTCAGGAGGGAGAAAAAACGTAATAACTCGCTCTATTTCTGCACTAAACACTCGAAACAAACGTCCTGTATTTACGGAACTACTCAACGGACTAACGTAGTTTTTGCACCCAATACGCATTTTGCCTTTCTACGCTTATTTTCATTGAAAACGAGTTTTCGGATTTTTTTGACTGAAGTGGTTCAGGGGCGGCGGCAGCAGGGGGGCTAGGGGTGCTTCAGCACCCCCGTCGGGGAAGGCTAGCACCCCCGTCGGGGAATTTTTTAATTTCGTCGGGAAAATTAGTCCTTAAGTTTTAAATTTTTTTTATCTTTCATTTTTATATGTTAGTTTGGTTAAAATGTCGGAAAAAATTTGCTCGATAAAACAAAAGCCCTTTAAAAGTTTTAAAATTCATCACTACTTTGCATATTTTAACACAGTCCTGGTTTGTGTGATCGAGCCCTTATCGAAATACACCCCTTCCGCAAGATTTTCCATTCCACGGGGGGCGAGGAAAACGATATCATACACCACACCACCGTTCTTCATGGAGTGGGGATTGGGGTGTTGGGGAACTAAACCCTTATCTACAAACCAGCGGGAGGTTTGCGGAGGAGCAGACTGCTTGGTTCTTAATTGGGAAAGTTTGGTTAGTTATGGGGAGGGTGGTTTCACATTACATAGTTAGGATCATCTGGGATTGTACTGTAGAGAGGTATCTGGATTCAGTTCGCGTTAGTAAACTCTTCGTCACGAACTCGTAAATTTTCGACAATGATACATGATGCTGACATGTTTTTTCCGGTCTAAAATGTAATTTTACCCGAAGTGTTAAAGGGATACCAAAAAAAGGGGGTAAACAATTCTCAGAAAAAGGACATTTTGGTGATTTTCTGCTATTGGTGAAGACAGATGTGTCGTCAGAATAGAGGGCTATTGGGAAAGAAAAATGCAAAAAAAAAAAAAAATAGTACCATCCGATAACGCTACAGTATTTTGAACCAGTTCACGTGTTCAACCGACGTTCGTTTTCTTTAGGTTAAAAAAGTGCATAAACTTTTATTTTGCGTAGATTTTTTGTGAATTTTAGCAGTAAAATTAATACAGTAGGTTGCTCAGCTTTTTAAACACGAATTCGAAATAGATTTTTTTGTTTTAATAATTTGGTTATGAATAATAAACGAGGGAAAGGTTCACGTTTTAAGGTTGAATGTTGTTTGTGTGCCGAACAATTTGACAATGACTATGTAAAAAAAAACACAGCTTTTGAAATATCAAGATTATGAAAAGCAAAACAGGAATATTCCGTTCGTAGAAGTTGGCGTAAAAAAAAGGAAAAGTCCATGGGAATCGCTAAATCCAGTGAAGACGATCAAAAAAGATCTCTCTAAAACCGAAGGTACGTAAAAAAATTATAATACATTAATGTTCGTATTTATTTCAACGTACAAAAATGGTTTAATTCTTTTCTCCAATTTTAGCTTTCACACTGCGTTTATAACGTAAAATGGGGAAGGTATTATAATCGTTCAACCCGTCTGTCTCTCACTTTCATAGCCCAAGCAAGAAATTTATTCACAAAAAAATTCTTTGATTGTATGATGATGATATGAAATGTATTCTTTCTATTTTAAAGCGTGCAATATTCCATATTTATTCAATAAAATATAAATTATTCTAGCAACCGATAATATATTAATTTCGAAATAATTACGATAACTTTCGAAAGAAAATAAATAAAACTAGTCAAACTAATAAAAAAATAATTTTTAAGATAGATTAAAAGATTAATAGAATCCGGCGGGTAGGACCGATTTTGGAAGGTACACTGAAGAAGGGACTCGCATGCCAGTACTACTTTTCCATTTTTAGCGATTTTATAGATGTCTGTACGCTCGGACGGACGGACACTTATCTACTGTCTGTCGGCGAATTAACCTTAATTAGTATTAAAATGTAATTTTACCTAATTTTAATCCGCTGTTGCCATCACCAATGGCACAAGAAACTTTTTTAAATATAATATTTGAAGTAAAGTTTATTTTTGTTATAAATCAGTTTGGAATGGGTTCATTGATTGTTCATTATTATTAGTTTACTAAGAAAACGGCTAAGAAATTGCATTATTTATAAATAAAAATATTTTTAGTTTTATGTTATATTTCTTTTTTATCAGGGCACTTTAAATAAATTTCATGTTTTCCTCGCAATAAATATTTTTTTAAAAAATCAGGTTTTTGAAGATTTTATGTTGGATACATTTTCATTAAAACATGTAAAACAATTTTTTTTTTGTAAATTTTTGTAATATGTGAATTTTTTAATGAAAATTTCAATTTTATATTATGTATGTAGTTCTACTTATGTCTAGTTAAAGTTTAATTTTATATATTGAATTGAAACGTATTTGACATATTTCTGATTGATCTCTGACATAATTTGATAGTTAATTATATAAACTTAAGGTAGACCAGTACCTTGGAATTGAGGGAAATTTTTTTTTTATTGCATAATCCAAAAATAGACATAGTGCAGAAAACGTATACCAGATTTCAAAATTCTACTAGTTTGAAAAACGATCCAATTGTGCTGTTTAAAAACCATTGTCTTCGAAATTTCTACAGTTGACACTATGTTAAAATGCTTTATGTATCAAAATCTTTTTTTTTTTTCATTTCGTCCCAAATTAAAAAAAGTGTAATGCTTTTTTATTAATTTGCATAGATTTTAATAATTTTTTTTGTAATACATTTAGCATATTTAACAGAACCAAAAAAATGTTGAATAAAGTAGTCTAGTTTTTTTTTTATAAAAAGCAGTTTGGAATAGAAAATTCAATTTTTAAATTTTTTTTAATATAATATATATTAAAAATTAAAACTAGTATGTATTTAAAAAAAAACAGCAGTTTTTAATATCACCATTACACAGTTGTAAAATAAAAAAAAAATTAAAGTTGTAACTTAAAAGGAGTTAGGATTTAAAAAAATTAATTAAAAAAATTATTAATTAAAAAAAGTGTAGGTTGTAATAATTATTCTTAACATTATGCGATGGTTATACTAATATACTCTATAAATGTAAAGTTAGTTTTACAATTTTTGCACCAAATTAAAAAAAAAAACATGTTTATCCTACGGATCTACATTAAAGAATTAGGTAATTTATTTGAATTATACTTTAGCCCCCCCGTCGGGGTAGGTCAGCCCCCCCGTCGGGAAATTCCTAGCGCCACCACTGAAGTGGTTTCTGCACTCACCGATTCAATTATAGCTTATTATTCTTATTTTTGTTAGCTTAACATAAAAATGTCAAAGTGTCACACTTCTTCATTGTAGCTCTAGTGCGCTCAAGTGTAGCTCTAGTGCGACGATAATTAAAATTTATCTAACCTACAGATTATTATTATTTCGGTTTTTTTTATGTATTTTCTTTCTTATACCTTTCAATAAATTTGATTTTAAAAAATGTGTTAGGTTTATCATAGGCTCCAATTTAATTGACAGGTTTTTTTTAACTAAATAGAAAATCCAAAAGTATTTTGTCCCTTTTCAAACTTCGGTCCAATTATTTGCCACCTATTTATATCGCAACATCAATATCATTTACATTAAAAGAAAGAAATTGCAAATATTGGCTTAAAAAAAATCTTATTTTCTATTGACCAGGTTGGATTGATGCGTTAGTAGCGTGACTATAGATAATTTAAAAGAAAACTTAGAGAAAAATTCTCTTATTGATTTTTCATGATGTATTTCAAGAAGTAAAATTAGAAAAGTAATATTGGCTCCGCATTTAATTCTTTTTCTTTTTGTTCAAAAGCTAATATAATAACCCAGATGAAATCCCTTATCAATTAACACTCTAATATCACCATAACTTAATACATCAACTCTAAGATCGTGTTTTGCTGTGAAACGTTAAAATGCTGTTGCTGTGAAACATTTGAATTTTTTTAAATTTTCTTTTCAATTTTAAATGTAGTAACACTGAAGAAGTAAATAAAGTTTGCTATTAATTTTAAATGTATCGTGTATATTATATAATTTTAAATATAACTAACATATAATTTCATTTTTAATCATACGTAAGCTTTAGACATTGTCACTTTACACGCCATAGAAACGAATTTATTTATAATTTTAGCTTTCAAATATAGCATTTGACAAATTGAGACTTTCATGGTTTTATTTGGATCACGTATAAGGGATATTTAGCTATGATTTTGAATGGTTATCAATTTTCTATATCAGATTGGGTTATGTATAGAATGGTTTTCGAATTTTGAATATAAATTAAATAATATTGCATTAATTTTTATAATAATTTTATTTTTGCATTTTATAATAAATGGTAATAATAAAACAATTTTAAAATTACAGCTCTCTCGAATAAAGAAGACAATTTGCACTAATCATGCTACGCTGGCGATGTTTTTGTCTATAGTTATCGATCTAATTTTACCTTTAATTAAAATTTTATCTACTTTTGTCAAAACTATAAATAATTAAGAATCGTAATTAAAAAATCAATAGTTTCCAAAACCAACTAGGAACTTCTTTTTACTATATTTCCAATCATCAATTTTTTAAAATACTTTTTCAATATATATATTTAACTTAAATAGTTTTGATAAATAAAACTTAAACAAATGGGAAATACATTATTTTCATAGGTCACTTGATAATAAACAAAATTTGCGTGTCTATAAATTTAATGAAACATTAACAGATTGCACGAATGGATTCCAAATCAAAATTAGTTTGCAAATGTGCTTAGAAACGCAAATCCCTTTAATCCTTTAATTAAATTTAATCCTAGTTTAAACTATTCACCCCAATGAGCATTATATACACAAATTGAACTGCAAATTTACAAACAGAGAGTATTGTTATTATTTCGAATAATTCTGTGAATAAAATTATTAGGACTCTGGAATTGTGTTCGTTGATTATTGCATTTTTCTAAAGCAGGTTTGAAAAAAAATATTGGCATTACTTTAATGGTTGTCAGACTCGTTATTTCTCCCTCTTTCTACTAAAAGCTACATTCAATTTTATTATCGTATATTTTAAACTTTAATGTCTTTTGCATACTTTCATCATGTATTTTTTGCTTTTTAGAAATTTTTTATTAAAAAACTTAAGTGAGAGATTTTGAAAACATTTGTAAAGCACTTTCTTAGCATTTGAATATAACTTATTTCTAAATTCATAGTTTTACATATTTATATTTATTTTACAGTTAGTATTCAACTATAAGATTCTCCAACTTATGTTAATTTGATTTACATGCGTTATTAATTTTGACATTTTAACTTCTTTTTTTAAATACTTTTTTTTATCTTGGGTCATCAAAATTTCGCCAGTCTAGTGTGTTTCTCTTGTTGTTGGTTTTAAATATATTTTTGCATATAATTTTTCTTAGAATATACGTACAAATATTGGTAATATGGTAAAATTATTCAATTGCATTCGTAAGAAATAATGAGGTATTTCGGTCTTAATTTACAATATTTTAAAAATTATTTCTGTAATATATTTTTTTACAGTGTTACTCATATTTAAAGACTTAAAAAGTCTAATTATTATATAACTTTGCAATACAACAAGTACATCATAAATGTTGTATTTAAGTTTCATAAACACATTTTAATGAAGATAATATTTTACTTTATTTTTATTTAATATAGAATAGCGTTGAATTTGTGTACAGCATGTTAAAAGCATGCCCTTCCAGCATACAAATGAACTGTGCGTAAGATATTTTACATACCACGAAAACACTCAAAATAAGATGACAAATACTATTTCAAAATATATTCTCATTTCCATATTTCCAAACATCTAAAAAAGGCATTGAATTGGAATACAAAAAGGAGAAGAAGAGTACACGTTCTCTGTAAAATATTCCGCCTTTCAATGAACTTATTCTGTGCCATTTTTTATTCTTTTCAAAGCACAAAAACCCATTATGAACCCTTTTTCCTCCAGATAGAATTATTGATCTAATAATCCCCAAAGGGAGGAAGAGGGAAATAAAAGTTTTTTCAGAGTAGAGTTTTCTGTTTTCGAAGATTCAACGAAAAATATATTTTTTTTAAAGTTTCTCTTAAATTTGAACAAACAGCTTAAAAGGTTATTGTAATTTTAAATTCTGTTGTTTTAATATGATATTTCATTGAATTATCAAGTACAAACGTGTGTTGTATGTAAGAGTGAAATGTATAGAAAGCTTATGTCTTGTTTGTTTTTTACGGTTCATAAAACGTTTATTTAAAAAAAGATTTTTTTTTGGAACATAAAGGAAATTTTTTAAAAAGTAGTGATATTACTTTTAAAAAAAAATATTTGTTATTTTTATTAATATTTTTTATTATATGGAATTATATAGATAAGTTGATAGACGCATCGCGTTTAAACTTAAGAAAGTATTAATATGTATTAATTGATAAATAATTTTTACACTTAAAGTTTAATAAAAATATTCTGATAATATCAGCAACTTTGAGCAAGATACGTAAAGAAAACGACATTTATAATCAAGCTTTTAGCACCAAGAATTACCGAGTTGAATGAACACTATAATTGTTACAAGAAATTAAATAAATTACTGAGAGTTTAGGGTGCTTCTAATATTAAATACATTACTTCATTTCTTAAACGTATTACTTTAAAATTTTCAACTACAGAACGTAAATATTTTATGGTCTAAATGCTTTTGTAATGCCTTTTTTTATTTGGTTTTTTCTTAAATTAAAGTAACTTTTAGATTTGTAGTCAGAATTGACAAAAAATATTAAGTGTTAACACAAAAAAGTGCGTTTTTATTTACCTTTAATTATAATTTAAATTTATGAACAACTTATATAAATTATCTACAAAAAAGTAAAGAACGAAAAGTGAACTTAAAGTTACTGAATATTTTAAATTTACTAAAACATTTATAAGCGATCAATCGCCAGCTTAGTATACTTTTATTCATTCATCATTTCATCTACATTTAATGTAACAAAAATGAATTAAAAAAATTATTCTCCACATTTTAGAATTACGTTCTCGACTAAGTATTCGCCAATAGCCCTCGTGTAGCTCTAGTGCGACGATAATTCAAACCAATCTCGACCAAGTATCAATTCTCAAGCTAACTAGTGAAGTGGTAAGTTTTAAGTTTCCAAATGCACATTAAACCCAGATTTTTTTTATTCTGCTAAAAAAAAAAGTCGCAATTTATTACGAAAAACTTTTTTTATCTATACAATTGTTGACAAAACTTGAAAATTTTGTTCCTATCAATTAAAACGGAATTTTTGAAAATATCAAATAGAATTATCATCTATGAAATTCTAAACCATTGCATGTTTATCATTTATAATAAAAAAAACTTATTTTAATCATACAACAATAATTTACTATTTTACCTACAATCAGACAACATAAATACAACATAAATTCCTACAATCAGAATAACATTTAACACTAAAATAAAAACTATTTCAATGGAATTCCTAACAATAAATATAACAAAAAAATCTAATTTTTACGATCACCCGTAATGCTAATGCTAGCAATAATACATTACCTCCATATTAATATTCTCCAGAAAAGACTAATCGCCCATTAGAAAGAACATATTGAAACGAGCTAATGGCCAAGGCGATTCCATTAGCAAGGTTCTATTTTGATATTAAGCTCCGAAATGCTACTCGTTCCTATCGATTTTAGTGAATAAATTAATTCATTTATGGTATACGCACGCATAAAATGGTGAATTGATTAAGGTAGTTGGTGTAAGTTTAGTTGTTCATTAAAATTGTCATTTTGTTAATGAGAATGTGCTATTATTAACTTGAATTCTTCTGTATGGTATTTGTGTAAATTGTTAATTGTATTGTAGGGTAAACGGGGTCATTTTGCAAGTAGTATTGTGGTACATTTCGATTACCGAAATTGTTTAGTTTAGAATGGAAACAATTCCAATTTTTTGTGTAAAGTAATCACAGTAATGTGAAAAGTTTTATTATTAAATAATATCCTATTCGAAGAAAAGTCTGGAAAAAGATTTGTCGAGGTTAATGGTATTTAGATTATTGAATACAATTAACAACAATTATAATTAACAATAATTACCATAAACAATAATTGCATCCAATAATATTTTAATTACTATTAACACTAACTGCAAAGAATTACAATTAATGATATTATAATTATATAATTACAATTAATAATAATAAGATAACAATTAATAATAATTACAATTAATAAAAATAAGATAACAATTAATAATAATTACAATTAATAATAATTACAATTAATAATATTTTAACTCTATAATTTTAAGAGATCATTTGACTTGAAGCTATGAATCGATATGAATAGACGACATTCAACAAACATTTTATGTTTGTATAATGTGTATTTTTGCAGCGTGCTTATGGTTTCTCGGTTTCTGATTTATGTGCAAACAAGCAATTTTTTTTTGAACAAGACAGTTTAATAAATCTATCACATAGAAGCCACGTATTGGAGATATAAGTTTTGGATTAGGTGCTGACTGAATCATTGCTTGCATGCGACTTTAGAACTTTCACTTCAGGAATCCAATGGGCCACAAAAGCCCACACCAGAGGCAAATAAAATCAAAAATAACATCTAACAATAATATTTTCGATGAATAAAACAACAAACAATTCAAGCATTAGATAACAGTGCAGCTTACATCTAACATCATCCTACGCCATACAGAGCACAAAAACTATGAATCTTTGTAATCCTTCCAATTAGTGCTCCGTCACCAAGAAGAAGATAAATAGTATCAATTTCTGATCCCCCTATCTCTCAAATCCTAGATTAACCTATCATCAGGAAGGAATCCATAACATAAAAATCCTTTTTTCCTATCATTTGGGAAAATCTTTGGGACACGCGGGCTATGTATTAGTCCTTTTTGTTTCTTAAGAAAACGGGAGAGATTTTATTGATTGTAGGGAATAATGCTGTGATGCAGTTTTTATTTATATATTGTTCTAGAGTTCAGAGCTTTTTCTAGACGGTTGGCTAGCCATTGATTTTGGAGTAAAAAGCGATTATCTAATGCTGTGATGCAGTTTGTATTGATATATAGTTCTGGAATTCAAAGATTTTTTCTAGATGTTGGCTAGCGATTGATTTTGGAGTAAAAATCGATTATCTAAACGGCACTGATGTCTTTTAAATCTTAGGTTTCCTAAGATAATGATCGTTATCGGCCATCACATACGCATTACGTCACAGAAATATTAACGTATAGCGATAGCTTATTTACAGCAAGGTTTCCAAAGCAGCGTGTTGATCGTAAAAGACGCTACAGTTAATATGCTTAGGAAACCCATTCTATAGAGACAGATTAACATTTTGATCAGTGGATCTTCGCTTATGAAAAACCCACGGCTATTAGATTTAGCCACGGCCAACTTAAATGACAAGGATAGGGAAGCTTTCCCTAACTTGAGCGTGGACGAAAATTTTGTCGTCACTGTTTTGAGTGCCGAAGATGGAGAAACTAGTTCGGACGAACTCGGAACCCTAAAAATGTGGTCAGCCGTGAACGAGGGGTTTCGATTAAGTTAAGAAATCTGTTGTCTTCATCTTCGGAACAACGTCACTAGGAACTATGACTTCAAACTTTCCGTCCCCGAGTGTTTGGGAGAGCTACTTTGGCCTTAGTAGTTGAGTAGGCCGGAATTTAGCATTTAACATCTTCAAATGGGAAATTTCAGTTAAATAGTGATGGTTTAGCTCCAGGGCTATGTTAATCCAATTTAATCGAATTAGTTCGACATATCCTATCAAAGTAAGTTTTAGACAGTGACAAGGTATTTATTGCTAAATTCTTACATTAAATTATTGGAAAGAGTTAATTACTCCTACTAAAGCCGGTGTCTAAAGGTAACCCTAACAAAAGCCATCTTTACATTGAGATGAATATGGTGATCTTAAGATTGAAGGTGAAGATAGTTTCGATTTGCAACTAAATTTTTAAATTATATAGGAACTCGAATGTGTTTTATTTAACTTAACTTATTTATAGACTTCGCTTTCAAACAAAAAAACATGTAAACTTAAAAATAAGTTTAATCTCCTAAGTTCACGATTTTTCATTTTTAAGATCTCTATCATAGTCGTTCACATATAAATAAACATTTTTCAAAACAGGATTTCAATTTTTAAACTATCGCAACAATAACCATCTACATATCCATCATCAATATTTCTGGAACTAGCATTTTATGAAATCTCCGTATGCAATTGAGGAAGAGGGATGTTATTGATTATTATAGGAATAAGGCTGTGTTGCTTGCTCTTCTTATTTGTGCCGGAGGCATTAAAAGATCTTTGCCAGATGATGGAATAACATCTCAGCATTTGGAACCTGTTCTTCACTATAAACAGAGTGAGATCTGTTTTCAAATGATTAAATATTGTTTTAATTAGTTGATTTGCTTTTATTGTTCATATAAATACAAAGTCTTATCATACTTGATAAAAAAAATAGTTATCTTAAAGATATCGAATCTTAGAAATGTCTAATCTTAAGAAAAAGACTTAATCTTGGGAATGAATAACAACATTCAATTTGTTGCATGAGTTCTAGAGGCACCTTTAATACTTAGAGATCTGGGCTATTTCAATTGTATATCTTCTGATTTTTCTGATTTAATTCGAAATAAGAAATATATTAAAATCAGACATTTATTAAACATATTTTTATCATAAAATTCAAACAATTTATTTATTACAATGTGTGGCACTAAAAGATTTACACAAAAAAAATTATTTGACAAGGAATTTGTAAAGTAAGCTTCTTTTTTTCTTCTTTAAAACAGCACAAAAAAAAATGAATAATTTAAAGTAGAAGTTTTAATTCAGACGTATGAAGTTTTAACATTTATCTGGAAAATCTGCTCTGTCTTATCAATACTTGAACTGTGCAAATGATATTTTTACAAAGGCAAAACTTGTTTACAAAATATTGTTTGTCTATTTTAAGTCCCTACAATCACACATGTAGTCTAGTATAAAACTGTCTTAAAAAGATTTTGCCTTTTTAAAAAAAGTACAGAATATGAAATTAACCATGCTTTTACAAAAATATCTACTTAACATCTTTATTTGACAAAGAGAGCTATATTCTTCTGTTGCCAAGGTAACAGACTCTCATGTGACGTCAAGAGGGATGTCAGTTTTCCAGGAATAGAGAATCAAGGGGGAATGAAATTGTCGTCATATGCAATTTTATTCTCTTGATGGCGATAATAAGGATTTTGCTTGTCGAAGGAAAATTGGAGATTGCCCTAAGATTGTCTCATTATGGTAACGAGGTACTAGCCTCGTGAATGATTAGAATGTGGAACGAGGTATGGATATGATTGGAGATCTAAGAATAATTTAGGTGGGTAGATGGAACTGATAACAGAATAAAAAAATGAATAGACACAAAAACAAACTTATAAAGATAATGGGGACATATTTGAGTTTTTATTTTCTTCTTAATAATCCTTAACTAAGGTTTATTTAAATAGAACTTATAAAAAACTAGAATTCTAATATTTTTTTATATAAACAAGAAATTGGTTAATTTTCAAAGGTAATAAGATCCCTCTTTAAATAAACTAAGGTTGAAAAATAGCAATTCAAACTGTAAGCACGATACTTCAGTGAAGTCGACTTATTACATTACAATATACACATGATTATAAAAAGATCAATCAAAAATCAAACGCAAACGGGCCAGAGACAATTTTCAACGTTATATGTAGAATGTAAATGTTCGACAATTTGTATGTGCCTTTGAGTAAATTATTAAAACAAACACAAAAAATAAAGCTTTGATTCATATCCTAGTATAACACAATATGGCCTGCTGATATCTGTTCTAATGAAAATCTATGTTAGTTTTAGTGTCGGGTATTGGTTCATAGATATTTTCGAGACAATATCCTCGGGGGACATACATTCATAACTAAATATAGCGTGAGCTAACTAAATATAACCAAATATAGCGTGTACTCTTATTTAAGGCAAATGGGTCATTCAATTTGTTCGTGTGAAAAGTAAATTACACGACTCAAAACCTTAAGCTAACTACTTTCTAATGAAGCTAAAGCAAATTCAAAAGCTGGTGTTAATCATCATAATCACGGTTCAATTTTCAGCTTATTTACATCAAACGGTGCTCGCTAGAAATAAAAAAAAAGCATTTTCCATTTAAAAGGGTTAGATCTATTGAAACTGAAATGTAAAGAAAAGCAGTTCTTTTGAAGTTTTTAATTAATTTTTGACTGTATACTTTTAACATAAATCATCGAAATATGTTAAAATCTTGTTCACGTAGTTATTTTCTAATTTTCGCTTATATTCAATCATTACCAGCAATCTACGCCGAAAAGCAAATGTTATATCTAATATGCTGCGACTATGTATGAAACTAACTGATTTATATAATAAAAAATTCTACTTTAGTTTTAAACTTTAACGAAGAAGATTGGGTTTTGTTCTCGAACGATGAAATTTTTTTAAGCAAAAATAACGTTATAGTAGTAGTAAAATTGGTACATGTTTATTAGGATCTTCTATCCTACAATGAATTTAATTAAAGAACCAGAACTTCATTAGTAGAATACAAAAACTAAATTCATTTGAAGGGTGTTATTGCAAAACTCACAGTATCCAAAGTAAAACTAAAATATATGGACCAGACGTATTCATTCATGACTTCGTCCAGTTGAATTTACTAGTATTAAAAGTCGCCAATGAAAACAACGGACCCTAAATCTTAGTTATACATTACATTAGAGAATGTGAGCTTTACAATTACATCCTTCACTACGAAATAGTGTTGATTTTTTCACTATGCAACCAATCAGAGAATGCTTGAGCAATTATAATTCTTTTTCAATAAACTATTGAGATAAACTTTTCCTTTAATGGTTTTTTTTTTAAATTTTTGTTAACAGAAACTATCTAACTACTAGTTTTATTAAATTTTCTTTTTATTTTAGTATAATTTAATTCAACCTTATTTGTGGTGTTCCTTATCTCAACTTGTTTTACTATCTCTCTCAAACCAATTAAAAGTTTTAGCTAACTAAGCTCTTTTCAAAAACCTCTCTTTTTTACAGCTTTTTGGAATATCTCTTTATCTGGTGGGAGTAGAAACCTTTATTAAAGTTTCTTTGTAGTTATATCCTTTTGAAAAGCATAGACAGACGTGCACCAGTTTTAGTTATGTTAATGAATGAAAGTTTCTACAATAATAATAACTGATTGCTATAATGTTCTAATCTGATTCTTTAATTAATGTATGTTTTAATGCATATAAAAATTTCGAAATAAATAGTTTTATGCAAGTTGTTTCCCTTAATTCCATGTGCGATTTAAAGTTTAAAAATTCTTTTATATTTTAACGCCCTGAATAAATTTCATTAAATTTTTTTTCTAAAATAAACTAAACAATTTCATTCCAAACTAAGAAATTGTAATTAATAAAATTGTTTTCCAGGAATTGATTCCCTGTAACTGGGAGCAATAGCCAATATATTACAAAAGGAATTGATAAAGCTTACCCAAAAGTTTCATTAGCTCAATACAATAATTCATACAAAAAAGACTAATTCTGATTTTCCCCATAATGAATATAGATATAGTATTGCTTAGTTATAGTAATATGTTTCGCATCAAATAAAGTATTTTAATTGAATTTATTGGTGATTCAAATAGTTTAAAACATATCTTTTATTTTTCTTAAATACTATTATAAATGTAGTAGAAAGTATAATAACAATAAAAAGAAATTATAACTATATGAGTAATGAAACACAAAATTTTAACAACTTGTTAAGTTAAACAAATGAAAATTAATTTAAATTGTTTAATTTTAAGGATATTGAATATATACTTCAGTTGTGCGTTTTTTCTCCTAAAACAATTTGGAATAAAACCGAACCTTGTTCTGAGCTACAATTTGACGCAACACATTTGTCTGTAGGAGTTATAGTCTGTTCTGTAAAAGTGAGTCTCGGAGAGAGGTGAACATTACATGGATGAGAGAGAGAGCACATCTTTTCTAAGAATTTACTTCTTTAATGTTATAAACTTGATGTATATATGGTATGGTATTGTAGATACATATATATTCCAGCTTGTGTGAAACTTGACTAAAGTAGAACCTTAAAGCTATCAATGTTAACACACACTTCAAATAAGTTTTTCGATTGTAAATATAAACTTAGCACGAAGTTTATTTATCAAGAACTTTAATTAATCATATATCATTCCGTCTAAAGTTCACTTAATCGATGTCAAGAATATTTCGTTAGAATGCATTCCAGAAATTCTTTTCTATCTTGTCGAACACATTTATAACTAGGAATTCCATGTATCAAGATTCCTTGCTTGATTGCCTTTTAATTAAAAGTTGTTAAAGAATGTTGAGACATCCACTAACTAATTAAAAAAGTTCATGCAAAAAAACGTTCTTATTAACTCATTTTTTTACAATTAAGACAATGGCTAACATTCAGGTGTATTCAAGGAGTAAACTAATATAATTCGATTACACTGTTGAAACATCCACTAACTCACTAATTAATTAAAAAAAGTTCATACAAAAAACTTCTTTTTAATTTATTTTTTGTGTGTGATTGAGGAGATAGGTAATATGCAAGTGTATTCAAAGAGTAAAACAAGTATAGATCTATTACACAAAGTAACAACTGTTTTGGTGCTTGGGATTTCAGAACTGATTTTAGTTATATTTTTTGTTGATTCTAAATATTAATTTAGTTTTTGTCTAAAAGCTTTGCATTTTGATATGTTTACGTTTTTAGGCCCTCCCAAAAGGTGCTCTAAATAAAAAAAATAGTTTTGAACGTTTTTGAAATTGTAATGTATGTATCTTAAGTAATTTTTTATGCTGAAGCCAAATCTGGTTTTCGTGTTCATCTACCTTTATTTGTTTAGTCACAATAAGACTTTCATCTCAAAGTGGAAAATGCAACCTTTTCAGAGTAAAAAAAATCATGTTGTGGCAAAACCATTACAGATAGCGAAACATAAAAAACATATTTAAGTACAGCATCAAAAACTACCCAAGGAAACATTTTTTAAAAAAAAAAAGACTAAGTTTCGAAGTATCTTTTTCGAATACTTATTTGAACTAAAAAAAATGAAAATCTAAAAAAGGAGCTGTTGGAAAAAATCAATATTTAGAATCAGCAACCTGAATATAATTAAAATTAGTTCTAAAATACAACGCAACAAAAACATTTATTTCGTAGTCCTATTAATACTTGACCCTCACAAAAAATTTTCGCCCACCCACAACAATCGCACAAAAAAATTATTTATATCCAATAGATATTTAACTTAAATTTATTTTTGTGATGCAAATCAGTTTGGAGTGACGGCATGATATATTTCACTATGAGATTCTTTGATTGTTTGTATTATTTGTTTAGAAAGAGGCATTAAGCTCTCTATTGTTTTTAAAGCAGGCGTAATTTTTTTATTTACAGTTAAGCCTTTTTTGGTGAAATAAGGACGTTTTAATACTATTTATTCCTTTCGTCGATGTTTTTTCATAGTCTTTTGTATTTAAAATGGCAATTAAATTATAAATTCTTTTAGTTATGTTTTACAGGTAATGAATAGTTTCAATCAATGTTGTATATTACATACTTTTAAGTGCGAGTAGTATACTTATTTACTCTTCAAAATATAATAAATTTAGCAAAAGATTAGTAATAATAGGGATGTTTCAGGTGAAGCAGTTTCTTCCAGCTTTCATTCCTGACTTCAGGGGTGCCTACAGGGGGGGCAGCGACGCAGACTGCGTCATTGAAATTTTAGGGGGGGGGGTCGAAAAAATTAGAAAATTTTCAATGTAAATGGTTTATTTTGTCCAAGATACCACTCTGACAAATACTTGTTCTTTATAATCACCCCCCCCCCCCCCAGACTTCAGGGGGGGGGCATAACCTCCCCCCCCCCCCCAACTTTCACAAATCAAAAATGGTAACCAAAATCCTAAAGAACATTACAGAAAGAACAGATCCTAAAGAACATTACAGATCATAGATAATAGAATATCGCGTAATCCTAACGAATCTTTTTGACATTTATTACCCATAAACAACCCATCACTTCTAAAGCAGAGACAAAGCACTATGCTCGCCGCCAACCAAATAAGAAACGGTAGGGATGGCGGTTTTTCAGAAAAACCGGTGTTTTACAACGGAGGTCCATCCCTAAAGTGTTTCAAATAAGGGTGGTAGGTACTAGCAGCTGCCTTACTGTCTGTAGTCTGTATATTACAACATATCGAATTCGATAATGATGACTCCGGCATATTTCTTTTCAACCAATGACATTCGTGCAATTTTCCCGCTTAGAAGTGCTGTTATAAGTTATAAGTTTTTCTGTAGATATAGATAGTTGATTTCGAAACGGAGGGGAAGCATCAAAGATGCCTTTATTAAATGCATCTATTTGATATATTTTAAACTAAATGAAGTTAAAATGCACTGTACTATAACTACTCCAAGATCTTATTTTGAAGCGCTATGGAAGTGATTCTGGTAAGATTTTCGTAATTACATAATTTGAATATTTTAATCTTATTGTTAACCCTCTGAAAAAGCAAATTGCCAGAAATGTAAACTTGTTTTCACTGCTTGTGATTAAAATTAAAATTGTAACTGTAAATTTAATTTCTCAATTAAAAAATTATATTTCTGTAGTAGGTATTTATAAGCCTTGGTGGACTCCCCCATGCTTTAAATTTGGAATTTAATAAAATTATTAAATTTTTAAAAATTATGTGTGTTGCTTGTAAAACAGACATTTGACGGGCTGGTTAGAAACATATTTTCAGGCTTGTGTTGCTTGGTCAGAGACCCTCTTATAAACCTTCTTGACGAGTTTATTGTTTATACGTCGGTTTCCTTCAGAAGGTTAGGCAAATAAAGGATATTAAAGAATTTTAAAGTATACAAATACTGAGAAGTTAATGATATTTGATATTGCTGCAAAGCGGGACTAAAGAGTTAAATATATAAAACTACACACCTTGGTTATAATACGGTAGAGTGGGGGGATTTTTTTTTAACAGATTTCCCTCTTCATCAGCAAGAATTTGAATATCGATATCATCTTTCAAGAAATTAGATTTTTAACTTACCCCACTCCTCCTTTCCTTCATTAAGCACTAGATATATTAATAATTTTCATTATCGATTTCTAGATATTTATTTGGAGAATACTATAAAATTACATGTTGAGGTTGAAGCTGTCTTCAGACGTCCTCCTAAACCGCAAGGAAGGAACGGGCTAATTAAACTTGCATTATTAGTATTTTCATTGAATTAAACCCTTAATTTGAATCATTAAGCACTTAAAACACTAACTAAAGGAATTGCAATAAAACAAAACTCTTTAACAATATGCAAAATGATAATTCTAATTTAAGAGGCCCCGGCGTCGAAGAAAGCAATGTGCTGACAATCATTTCTCATAAACATTTCTTAATCGCTGTGTTAGCTGACATCATAAATATTCCGAATTTTGTATAACATTTCTTTGAATGAATGACCTTCGAATAATATATCTGGCTTAGCGCATACATACTCACTACTCAGGCCCAAGCCATTTTCTCGCCAAATTATTCTCGAAGAGAAACTTAATGATTGTTTTAGTTAGAAATAGTAGGAAGATACTTGTCGTCTGGTATCAAATGTGTGAGTGATTGAATTAAGTTAAGTAGTTCAGTTTCAAGTTTTAGGGTAACATTTTTTTAAATATTTAATTTTAATTATAGTAATTTAATAAATAATAACTTTTTTACGTGAAACTATATCTGTAAAAATTATAAAATAATTCTAATTTGTTTATAATGATGCCAATTGTGTTGCAATAGATAAAAAGCGAAGAGTGCATTTTTTTTTTGCATTAAGAATTGTAAGAAGGAAGGAATTGGAAGCTGTTTTTGATTGAATCACTTGTACGGCTATTTTTATGGATTTAAAAAAACAGAATACAATTACATAAATTTTGAGCGAAACTTTTACCGATACCTTAGATTCCCGATAGCTTTTGATGTAAAGAAAATATATTTAAAGGAAAATTAAAAATAAGGTGTAATTCCGTATTATAAAAGCTATTAAAATGTGCTTCCATTTTTCAATTATGGGCAACTCTGTGTTGACGTTGACCTATCAGTAGAAAAATATTCAAGAAGAAAGTCAGTACTTGGGTTTTATTTCTTAGTACCAAGTTACTATAAGTTTCATGTACACATCGTAACGATTCCTATATATCACAGTATGGTGTAAATTACTTAGGTAGGTACTCATCTATATAAATATAAAATCGACAGCGTTTTTTTTTTTGGGGGGGGGGGGGATTCAAAAAATTCTGGGGGGGGTGCGTCATTGTCTCTGGGGGGGATCGGCACCTCTGGTTTAGATGCGATTTAGAAGAGCTTCGCTAAGTCACCGTGTAATGTCTACGGGGGAAAAATAACAGCTCCGTATCTCGGGAGCATGGCTATGCTCCAGTCAATCAGGTGAGAGGATCATGTCGCAACCCTCATACGCAGATATTCCAGTAACCCTGAGTCTAATGGACCCCAGATAGATTAAATACACTCTAAGATCTGAAACTCTGATTGGATTACCATTATAATGATTTTCTATATTGAAATTGATATAGACACTAACTCCCCCAATTGTGTCTAAGGGAACTAATGTAATGGTTTACGGCTGCCTTTTTCTGCCTCCTTTCGGAGCTTTAGCACAGTCAATTAAGCCTCGTAATTTAGAACCATGGTCAAGTGTCGAAAAGAAACTGTTTT
>JAJQQY010000056.1:0-30000 GCA_023701765.1 Hylyphantes graminicola
TTTACTGTCTTATAACAATACCTTAACATGGCTCCATAACCTATTCTTAACAGGCAAATTTCGTTAAAAAAAATAGTTGTTTTCTTCCAACACTTCTATTCACAAACTATCCATTCTCACATGTGCAATGCGTAAGTATGGCTTCATTGCCAGTTTATATAAAATAAATTTACTTGCAAAAGTAAGTTGGGCAGCAACTCCAAAAATCAAATTGAGTTATACGTAAGTTGATAAAATGTATACCTTGGAATTTTATTCTGGAAGTCGTATTTTCTATTTATTTTATCGATTTTCAAGAAGAATAAATCGAAGTTTAGGAGAGAAAGAGCATAAAATACAAGTAGGTTTCTAACAGAAACTGTCACTAAGAAGTGTTTTCACACAAAATTCATGCGTCTAGAACGACGACGCCAAAAGCAGCATTTATAGTTCTATATTAAACCTTTAACTCCAAAATTTAAAGACTATTTGTCATAGAAAATTCCATATTTATTACTTATCGTTTTAATTTATTTGTTATATGAAGAATAAATATGAGAGATTTCCCACACTTAAAGAGAAGTAAAACATTTCATATCAACATACAATATAGAAACTATCTACTATTACATTTAAACCTTACTCAACAAATTGATTTTTCAATAGCATTTAAAAAGAAAAGAAGTTCAAAAGAACTAAAATATCTTACTTTCCTGTTACTTAAGTACTTACTGAAATTCTTATTGAAAAACAAGCAACCAGTTGTAATTTTAACTTCCAAAAAACAAAATCAACCATTTTCTTGGTTTTAACCTTAATAAAAATGTTTTTGTATGTGTGTTTGTTTGTCTCGTTTGACTTAATATTTGGCACAAATGTGTAGTTCATACTTAAGTAAGAAATTTTGAATTTTCAAAGTTCAAAATATTCTATTTTTATAGAAAATTTGAATACTTCTAAAAAAAATCACCACTTTTGCTCAGATCAGATAATTTTTCTTCTTTCGTGTCTCCATTTAGCTGAAGAAATTAAAATAAACACAAAAAATAATTAAAATTGAAAATGCTTTTATTTCTGTTTATTTTATAATTGACCTTAAAAAATATTAAAAAAAATAATTCATATGTTCCAAGTGTGACGTAATTCCGCCGATTCTAAATTCCAGAAATTTATTGAGGGTTAATTTATTTACTACAACCATACATAAAAAGTGCATTTACAAGAAGAGGACAAAAAAAGACAAAAATTACAAATAGAAAAATTAAAAGGGAACATCAAAAGAAAAACAAGGAATAAAAATGTAAAAAAAACACAAAAAGAAAGTAAGGTCAACTATAAAATATGGATAAAACTGAGAAGATAGCAAAAAGTGTACAACAGGAAATAAATGAAAAGGACAAGATAGCTATTAAACAAGAATCATCTCTAAAACTCAATGTAAGACAAAAGGTGATGATTCCTTGTTTGATGGTTCAGTTGACTGAATGCATATTTGCATATTTCTTAAACTTCGCTAATTCTTGAACTGTGCGCAGCATTTATTAGTTTAACATGGGTGTTTATTTCAATCTTTTATAATTAGAAATTTAATCTGTAATTTCACGTTATTTCCCTCAAATATTTCCGAAATTTGGTTTAGGTAAAGGACCTAAACAATACAGAAATCTCTTTAAAATAGCATTTATGGGCATTATAGTCTTACATGTGTCAAAATATTAATGTCTTTTACTTTTCATAAAATGTTACAACGAAAAAAATTGTTAGCATTAGCTTCATTATATGTATAATTTCAAAATAATAAAAAAGCATACTACCTTTCACATTATTTTTCTTCAATCAAAAATCGTACTATTAAACTATTATAGAAATGGGTTTTCAATAACTTCTGTGTTTATTCATAAATAATTTACTAAATACAAATGTTACAAAGACATACAAATCTAATTTTATCGACAATAATAAATTAAAATCTTAATTTTTAATGCGTTTGGAAGAACTTTGTTCATATTTTATCGAGCCTTAAATAGTATAAACGAAAATATAAAGCGTATTTTTAATAAAAATTATTAGTTACATTTTCGGCAAACCAAAGCTACATTTTATTGAGTTCACAATTATTTAAATTCAATTCCCATTTTCTATAAAGTCAAACAATTTTGGAGAATTTTAGCTTAAATGAGAAATTCTATAGTATGATAAATCTATTGAAGAAATTCCTGTCTGACAATATGTAAGCACAAGACTCTGGGTAAATTAGCAGACTTTGCTTCTGTCTCTTGACTCTCCAGGAATCCTGTTACGTAATAAAGCTTCTTAGCTTACGAATAATTGACATTTCTTGGACAAATTATAGATTTACTTCGAAAGCTTATTTTTAAAACTGGTTGCAGACATTATTTGAAAGACTGTTTACTGAAATTCTGTGCTTAAAAGCATTATCATAAGTACCTCTTTCAGTGTTTTGGAAAAGTTTTCTTATTAAGTCGCATTTTATATGGTTTTAAGTAGCTTGTGACGTCATATAATATGTTGAATGTTTAAATAAAAATTGCACTTTTTTTTATAAGCATAGGTATTTGCAAGTTTCGTTAGTTTAGTAAAGCAAATGTAAGAAATTAGAGTGAGGTAGATTCTTATTGGTTTTTAATGTTTTAGTTAACTGTTATAATATGAATGTTAACACTGCAATTTTGAAAAACTTAATACATCCATATCAAGGGACGTGTTTTATGGTGGATCTGAATTTATATCCCAAGCAGTTCTGCTACTTTTGTATATAGTATTTTTAAGCATCGTAATTGTAAAATCGGTTACTGTGTAAATCCTGACCTCTAATTATTATCCGTATAAATATGGACCAGATGTCATACAGATAATTAAAAATGCGGGCAATCTTATTTTTGGTTTCCAAAAAAATACATACTTTAATCATCTTCTGTATGTATGTTGAATAAGATTTTTTAAAGAAAAGAGCTTTTTATGTGAAGAGGCAACACTTTTGCATACTACGCGTATGGATGTAGAAACGCACAACTAGTGTTAGGATAGTTATTGTTCTACTATCGCGTATTCTACTGAGTAGTACTCTACTGCCTTAGTATCATATATTCTACTGCTATAGTATTTTGAATTATTTTGCCAGTGACCTAGTATTAACGGCTCCACGTTTAAAACTTTGATTCCAAGCACCGTAATCGCCATGAATACGCTGTCCCTATGACATAATATATTTTAATGCATTATACTGCGTCAGTACGCAGTATAATGCATTATTTGTGGTTTAATGTGTGCTACTGCCTCAGTATCGTATATTCTACTGCGCTAATATTTTTTATTTGTTTTGCCACTGACTTAATTAGTATTTAACACTAAATATAAACTCTGTCGCTATATAGGACTTAATATATTTTAAAGTATTTTACTGCGAACTGCGTTTTAATTTATGCTACTGCCTCAGTATCGTATATTCTACTGCGCTAGTATTTTAAATTATTTGCCTATGACTTTACTTAGCATTTACGGCTCCATGTTTTGGGACTAAAACTTGGTTTCCTAACACCGTAAATGCGTTGTCGCTATTCGTTAATATTTCTGTGGCATAATGTAAGGGAGGTAACTGATTACGGTTTAACTAAGAAGCGTGCCCGGCAATTTTATGCCAAATCCGATAACCCCGACATATGGGTATTATAACAACCTTTGCCAATTTCTAAATGTTAATCCATTCAAATTTTAAAAGCATATAATTTATTCTGAAGTTTTTTATACCAATTTTTTATTAATTATTTGCTTAAAGATTTTAAATAATTATTTACTTTTAAAATCAATTATATTTTTACGTTATTTTGCATTCTCACGGCATTTTAACGTTTCTTTAACTTTAAGTTTTTTATAAATCTGGTCTGCAATTTAATAATTATTTTTTAATGAAAGTACACTTTTTTCAGTCGGCCATTTTGAAATTAGGTAATATTTTTGATTATTTCGAGATGACAAACATCTCAGCAAGTGCCGTGGCTTGTTGTCATTTCGACTTGCCAATCAGTGACGCGTTTATGGATGTTGGGGCCATAGGCGGCTTCAGAATTTGCCCCCCAAAACCAAACAGAAATCAGAATTTAAAAAATCTTAATACTTGTACAAATAATAAAGCTTGATGAAGGATGAACCAGTTTGTAAATTGGGATTCTCCCCCTTTTTGGAGCATGAAATGCTAGTGACGCAATCGGGGCTGAAAAAAAGAAATGGTCGGCTAAATATTACAAGAGACAAGAATTTCACTTATACTTTTAATGCCCTTACATTTACATACTTATTTTTCATTTACAACTTTTTCTTTCTGCAAATTCGTTTATCACCTCGTCGAACAGTTGCATTGTCAATCGGAATTGTTAGATACATATGCAACAGCGTTTCCACTCTTGGAAATGTCGATTTACAAAAATTGATACCTATTGTCTAAAATATCCCGTCAAAAACACATTTTGTAATTTTTATTACAATAAAAGTGTTTTTTTTTTTTTGGTTTACAAACAAATCGGGGGCCAACAAATCGACAAACAGTACATAAATATTTGAAAGAATTAGGATTATTAGGAACATTTTATTATACGTAGTATTAATAAATTTTGAAATTTGGGGGCCCTCACAATCTTGGGGCCACAGGCGGCCGCTTCTAACGCCTATTGGTAAACGCGCCGCTGTTGCCAATATTTGTGAAAAGTCGCCAAATCCGGGCACAGTCCTTTAGGTTAACCCTTTCAGTCCCAATGGCAATTTGGCATTATCATTTTAGAATTTTTTTCTGATCATCTCTAGCCATTTATGATATCAAAAAGTACATCATTCGATTCTTCAACCTTTTTTCTATTGGAAAATATTTTTTATTAATCCCATTAGATGTCAGCACTGTTATTTTTTAAAATTATGATCAGAAACATAGTGATGTCAATTGGCATCGCTGGGACTGAAAGAGTAAACCAATCCTGATAACAAACTCCCCCCTAAGGCCCCTTTACCTCTGTGCCTGCTTCTTCTTGCGCAGGCAGACCTTGCAGCACACCATGACCACCACGGCGAGCATGATCCCCCCCGCCACTCCGGCCAGCAGGACGTAGACGGTCACGTGCCTGTCCACGGTGATGGCCGACGCAGGGGTCACGGGCTGGGGCTGAAACAACAACAAAGATAGCATCAACACAAAAGTTATTAAAACCAAAAGACATATATTTTCAGGCTTGTGTGCTTGGTCGCAAGGACCCGCTTATAAACCATCGTCAAGTATGACAACACAAGACACACACATACACAAATGACAGATGCTGCCATCTGTGGCCACCTTCACTATTTAGACATGTCCCTGAGGGGGAGGAAAATTTTCTCCAGGGACCTGTACCCATGGGAAACTGCGCAATGACCGCCCACAGGACTTTCGGACCCAACAGATTTTACGGGCACGTACTCCGCATATACTCGGTAAGTCTTCAGTGGCACCGGGTCTCGAACTCTCTACCTTCCGATCTCGAGTCCGAGATCCTGACCACTAGGCTCCTTACAGCCCCTACAAAAATTATTAAAACCAAAATAATAAGATATTTCTGTAAACTTCATTTCACTTGAATTTGTTTTTAATTACATATTTTATACACTTTGGATAAAATTTGGTATTTTGGGCTGTGGGGCGCCCTGTGGTCAGAGTATCGATCTCCGGATCGGAAGGTCCCGCGATCGAGTCCTGGTAGCTGAAAACCCACCGAGTATATGCTGAGTACGTCCTCGTTAAATCTGTTGGGTCCGAAAGTCCTGTGAGCTGTCATTGCGCAGTTTCCCACGGTTACAGGTTCCTGGAGACCATTTCCCTCCCCTTCAGGGACATGTCTAAATTGTGGAAGTGGAGCTCGCTAGATGGCAGCATCTGTCACGTATGTGTGTGTTGTGTCTGTCTTACTTGACGAAGGTTCATAAGCGGGTCTCTGACCAAGCACACAAGCCTGAAAATATATGTATAAAAACCAACCAAGGTTGGTATTTCGTGCCTGAGCAGAGACATAACATAGAGTGGACTGCGCATTGGCAAACCTAAAGTGTCCTAATCATCTAACTTACACAGTCACATGACTGTGTCGCGTTTGGCTTGCATCTATGGCGAGTTTACCATTTGGCGAATTTTTCCACAACGACCTGAACACAGAGGCCGACAATCTAAAGTTATGATAAAGAAGCTTGGAAAGGAGCAAGGATGAATCACTAGTTTTTTAAGATCTTCTTAATAGATATCACATTATTCCTTTGATTTTGTACGTCTATTTAAGATAACTTAAATAATTGAATTACGAGGACTCTTTATTAAAAATAAATTTAAATGAACATTAGTAGGCCTTTGTAGTGTGTTGCTGTAGTATAAGCTGGTTATTGACATGGTGAATATTTTCAGCAGTCTCTATAACTTTCGTTCTAATGGTTCGATTTTAAAAAAAATCAAATTGTTTTTTTTTTGAAATATTGCTTTTTCCTTTATTTCACCTGGAATATTTTCTAAAACACATCAATATATTACAAATTCAACAAATGTTCAACTTTTTAAATATAAATAGCTCAAAAACAGGTTTCTTTTTGACCAAATTGTACAAAAAATATTCTACTTTTAAGCTGTCAATGTTCAGACCATCAATTTAATTGACTTGGCAAAAAAGATTAATTATAATTTGGAATTCTAACAACGTAGACTTAATCATGAATATGATTCTTCAGTATAAAAGAGCTTTTAGAATAAATTCCCTCGATAGAAATTGTAGATTATAAAGAACACAATTACTGAAAGTGTGCAGAACTAAATAAATTTTACATGTGAAGTGTAACAAATCCGTTTTTATACCTCTCTTTACAATTAGGAATTGCACAAGCATTTGGCATCTTGCACAAAACTTTACTGAATTAAGAGTATATAACATTCACGATTGTTAACATGCTCAGAGATTAAAAGAATGTAATTAAATATTTATTACAAAAGCCAGAAGATAAAAATAAGAACTATGCGCAAAAAATCGTCTGCAAAAACATTAAAAAAACAAGCGGTTGTGATTGGTAGAAACCCACGTGACTTTTAAAATAGATGCAAGTCACCACTTGGGCTTGTAAGCTGATATTTAGGTCTGTTGACAATTTGGAATAGTTCGTAACGAAACTGTAGCGTTAAGTTGCCATATGTAGCAATTTTTCTCCTCTTAGCGATTTGTGATGTTTAGGACATAATGCTAATTTGCAAGGGATGTCGGTTTTTGAGAAAAACCGGTTTTCCGGTTTCCGTCGGTTTTTCCCCTGAAAAACCGGTTTCTGGTTCAGACCGGCCTCACAAAAAAGTCGGTTTTTTTTGTGTAAGTACCGGGGCCAAAACACCGGTTTTTCAAAAAAACAGTTTCAGTTTTCCATCCCTAACTTGCTTTACTATTGAAGCGCAGTCCACTCTATGTTATGTCTCTGTGCCTGAGTTCAGCATGGTTATTATTCCTCAGTAGTACTGTGGTCAATATTTCCACTTGTTCTGGGATGCCACAGGGTTTGTTTTCTTGCCAGGGGAGGTAAAAATTTTTCTTTACAATTTGTATGACAGCAACAGCTTTTGTGTTAAAATTACAAATTGTTTGTGTAAAACAAACAGATTATCTCTGTAAATTATACGGTATATTTTTAGCATACCAGCTGACAGTTTTTCTGTAAAACAACAGACTTTTTTTACATCGTAGGTATAACAATCAGGTGAAGACTACATTTTCTTGAAGTAACTGAAGCATATTTAATGACAAACAATGACTTTGGTCATAGAAGCGCTCTTTACTAGAAAACTATTCTTAAATTCTTTATACATACAATACTACACTTTTCTAAATTCTACATATTTGTAAAAGCTGACAACAGAAGTATTTCTAAGAAAATCTTTTATGGGGTTTATAACTGGGGCTCTTATCTTAGAATATATCAGACAAAAAATATCAAAAAATGGAAAAATGAGGATATCTTATTGAAATAAATTTATCTTCTAGTCATTTGTTCTGCCATCCATTTGTCTAGCTATATTTTAGAAATGAATTGTAATTTTAAACTTTGGTTGTTGGTCTTTTCAATACAAATCTTTTTCTGACAGTAAGCTCGCTTTTCCCAAGTTTTCCTAATACTTTTTTTGCATAACAATCGTATAAAAATATTTTACACAAAAGAATTAATTACTGAAGTTTGAAAAAGCGAAAAAATTTTACAGACAAAACGTTTTACTGTTTTCGTTTGACACAGTTGTTTAGTTTGGTTTGAATTTTTCTGGCCCCATTTTAAAATAGTCAAGTGCGCACAGCAATTTACAATCTCGGCCAAGTCACAAGGTCAACACCTGAGCAGACTCCAAACGCAACTTCACGTGACATCGTTCGCCGTCCTACTTGTTTGGTTCGGTCTAAAATTTCTGGCTATATCTTTCTAGCCTCCGAAAGAAGCCATGTACCCCCAGGAATGTTGACAATATAATATGACCAAAGATCTAGGGATAAATTATGATAATGTTTTTGACAATAGACAAATGGAACGGCCACGCCTATGGTGACGTCACACGCCATCTTATACCCCATAAACAAACACGCTACGCTCAGCCTTCAAATTGTCCATTTACTTTGCAACTTATAATACGGATCCCTCTGCTCTAACATTTCCAGAAAAGCGTTATCCATTTGTGAACTTTTAGTTTCTTCATTTCTTAATTACTCTTTTTTCTTTATTACTCCTTTTATTTTTTGTAATTGAAATTTCATACCTAACAAATTATCTTTTAAACTAACCACCATTATGATCTAAAATACTCATTTGGTAACAATATGAAGGCCTAAAAGTATTTTTAAACAGTTAATGAATAATTAAAATGGGGTATAAATTACTCAGGAGCACAACAGAGTACTTTCCGTAAACTATTCTTCTCACTCAAATTTTAAATGAAAAGGTTGTAGATTGAAATTATTCAATGAAAATTAAAAACATCTTGCACAAAACATTTATTTGACAAAATTTCGGTAACAATTGTGTCACACCTACGAAGCGATTTCTGTGCATGCAATAAAATATACAAGCTCCAGACTTCAATTTATTTGAATGAACTGTTTATTGAAAAGAAAAATAAACTGCCGACCATTTTTTGAAGCACTTCGAAATCACTTTTCTTATTGAAAAGAAACTTGAGCATATTTTCAGAACTGTGATCCTGGGTTTTTATTCAGGGTATGGATTCGATTTCGTCGTTCGTGTTGTATTAGTATGCGAAATGTTTATATATAGAGTGAAAAATATCCATATCAATGCGTTTGATTTATATTTATTTTTTCAAGTTCGGAAAACATCTCTCTTCAGGTATCAAAGCGGAGTGAGAAGATTTTGATACTCGCCGAATAAAATGGGAAATTTGTTTACTTCGTCACAAGTGCCTAAAATTAAAGTGTATTTTTGAACTTTCTAAAAAGAGATGTAGAGGGATGTTTGCAACAGTGGTTCAACTTAAAATAGAAGAAGCAGAAACAACATTTCAAGCTCTCTTCAAAACAGAAAGAAATAATCCACATGACGGAAAGAAATAGTTTAATTCTTGACAATTTTGCACCTGTTTTCGCAACAAAGTTGCAATATTTTGTAAAGAATAAATTTTTCTTGTAAGGGATTTTCTTTTATTACACTAAATTAAATTATAACGAAATACTTTTAAATAAAAAGTAGATAGTATAGATAAAAACTATAGAAAATATCCTAGTTTAAGGCATTCAGTGAAATTTTTATTGCCAAATGATTTTAAAGTCACAAGACGGAAAACCAGAAAAGGTGTGTATTTTTGAATGTTGTTGAATAGGGTTACTACGTCTCTACTACAATTTATTCTCTCTGATTGGTACTAATATGTACAAAAGAGGAACGGCATGTCGTAGTTTTAGGGTGTAGGCGAACGTTTCCTTTTACCACCCAAGGTAATTTATGTACTTTTTGGCCTGCAGCGGTACCTCTTACATGATTTCACCAATCTAATTACCTGTATGATTGCAGGTTGCCATTTCGTTATTGTCGTCACAACTCTGTCCAAGTTAGTAGAGAAAATATATAATGACCTTAATTAGTAAGAATTTGGAATGCAAAACTCTCAAGAAGTTGGGTTGTTTTGAATACAGAATTTGACATCGCTTAAAAAAGATCCTGGATAAAATTTCAGCCAATATATTATTTGGCGGCCACAAACTGACGTTTTTTTAAAATAAATGATTTCCACATGAGTCTCTGAGTGCATGATTTCATAATTTTTTAACATTTACAAATTTTTTACATTTTTAATTTTTTTTACATTAAATACAAAACAGTGTTTATCCCCAGTTACTACAAGTTGTGTTAAAACAAATCGAAAATGAAAATGTATTGCGACCAAATATTAATGGCTGGTTGGCACTAAAATTGTGTGTTAGTTATTTTAATTAGGATTTTAAATTTTGACACTCATTCATTTGCGTTTGTAGACAATATAATTGTAGAACTCGCCATTCAACCTTAGTCCCAAATTACTTGTTGTATTTGGTCTACGTAAGAACTAAACATGAAGTTTGTAACAAGCAGCCGAAAACATGTCTGAGCATCTACAATCCCACATTCGGCTTCACGAAATAACGTCTCACTATTTCCCCCATCATACCGTTTCCCATTCATTATTGCAATTCGGAAATGAATAAACGAAACATCTACATAAATGTCCCAAGTAAAGAATACAAACCACACACCACGCTCTGAGATTCAGCCATTTGCCTCATCAGAACTCAACCACTGTCTAAACAAGTTAGTAGCAGAGACATAACATAGAGTGGACTGCGCATTAATAGTAAAGCAGCTTAGGGATGGAAAACCAAAACCGGTTTTCAAAAAACCGATGGTCCCGGTTTTGACTGCAAACCGGTTTTTTTTGTATGAGGCCCTTTGGAACCGAAAACCGGTTTTTTAGGGGAAAACCGATGGAAAATGGAAAACCGGTTTTTTCTGGAAAACCGCCATCCCTTGCAGATTAGCATTATGTCCTAAACATCATAAATCGCCAAGAGGGGAAAGGTTGCTACAAATGGCAACTTAACGCTACCGTTTCGTTACGAACTATTCCAAATTGTCGCCAGACCTGAATATCAGCTAGCAAACCGAAGTGGAGACTACCATCAATACCCAAGTCACGTGGGTTTCTACCAATCACGGCAGCTTGAATTTTTTTTAATGTTTTTGCAGACGATTTTTTGAGCATTGTTGGTATTTTTCCCTTTTGGCTTTTATAATAAATATTTAATTACATTCTTTTAATCTCTGAGCATGAATCGTGAATGTTGTACTCTTAATTCAGTAACGTTTTGTGCAAGATGCCAAATGCTTGTGAATTCCTAATTGTAAAGAGTGGTATAAAAAAGGATTAGTCACACTTCACGGGTAAAATTTATTTTGTTCTGCATACTTTTAGTAATTGTGTGTTCTTCATAAACTATAATTTCTATCGAGGGAATTTATTCTAAAAGCTCTTTTATACTGAAGAATCATATCCATGATTAAATCAACGTTGTTAGAACTCTAATTATAATAAATATTTTGGGCCAAGTCAATTAAATTAATGGTCTGAACATTAGACAGCTTAGAAGTAGAATATTTTTTTACAATTTGGTCAAAACGAAACCTGTTTTTGCAATCGTGTTTGAGTTATTTATATTTAAAAAGTAGAACATTTGCTGAATTTGGAATATATTGATGTGTTTTAGAAAGTTGATTTATTCCAGGTGAAATAAAGGAAGAAGCAATATTAAAAAAAAATTTGATTTTTTTAAAAATCGGACCGTTAGAACGAAAGTTATAGAGACGGCAGAAAATGTTCACCATGTCAATTACCAACTTATATTACAGCAACACTCTATATAAACCTACTAATGTTCCTTTAAATTAATTTTTAATAAAGAGTCCACATTCAATTGTTCAAGTAATCTTAAATAGACTCACAAAATCAAAGAAATAATCTGATATCTATTAAGAGGATCTTAAAATACTAGCGATTCATCCTTGCTCCTTTCCAAGCTTCTTTATCATAACATAAGATTGTTGGCCTCTGTGTTCAGGTCGTTGTGGAAAAACTCGCCAAATTATAAACTCGCCATAGATGCGAGCCAAACGCGACACAGTCATGTGACTGTGTAAGTTAGATGTTTAGGACACTTTAGGTTTGCCAGTCCGTTCTATGTTATGTCTCTGGTTAGTAGTGTCGAAAGTCTCCTTAAAAACAAAATCGAGAAGTACTTCATTGACCGCCATACTACACCTACAATCGAACCCAAGTCCCCGAATCAGTCCAAACTTACTCGGCGCATTTTGACTTAGTTAAGACCAAATAAGAAATTAGAAACAGGCAGCCGGAAACATAACCATGCATCTACACGGAAGCATGACCAATCATCTACAATATCTTATTCAGAAATACGTTTCTGCATATATTTCCCCCCATAACACCGCTTTCCATTCATCTTTACAAATTGAAAACGAATAAACGTAAGACCCACACAAATATCCCAAGCGATGAATGCAAATTATAAGTACCACGCCCATGATTGAGCCATTTGCCTCACCCGCACTCAACAACTGTCCCAACAAGTTAGCAAAAAGTGTCAAAAGCCTCCTTAAAAACAAAATCTAACCCAAAGTACTCCATTGACCACCCCTACCCTCGAAGCCGAGTCCCCGCCTACTCACCCTGACGTCATCGGTGACGTCAATCGGGACCGTCATGCGTTTTCTGTAACGATCGGGTTACTGATGTCATTCGAGACCGCTGATATATGCGACGAGGCACGGATCGGGGAAGTCGGGCCGATATCAACAAAGGCCCGCGTGAGGATGAATGAAATTACAAATCCCCCCTCCTCCGGCCCAGTCGGGCTTTTTTATTAAGGCTGTTCGTTGCGTGCCGGTGAAATTTGCACTTGAAAAGAGAGACTTCAAGTAAAATCTCTTCGTGGGGAAATGTCCTTCCAATATAAAAGAAATTGAAGGAGAGGCGGGTTAGCCATATTCTGCAGGGTCCAAAATTAAACACGTTTTGTGGTTGTCCGTCAAGATTTTGACTATACAATCTTCATTAAAAAAAATTCTGCCATGGAAATCAAAGGGGAAAATCAAATATGAAATCTATTTGTGGGGAATGTACTGACCACAAAGAAAGATTTGAATCAAAGGCTCAACAACCCTACTATGTAGTGTGCACGGGGGTCCAAAAATATATCCTGCTTGTGTGGCTGTCCATCACGTTATTGTAAAGGTTTTGACTATAAAATTTTCATCTAAAATATTTCTGCCATGAATATCAATCGGGAAAATCAAACGTGAAATCTATTTGCGGGGAAATATACTGATTACAGAGAAGGATACGAATTAAAGGTGCTATGACCCTACTATGCGGGGGGGGGGGGTTGCAAAAATAAACCCTGCTTGTGGCTGTTCATCACGTTAGTGTAAAGAGCCTTTGACGATGAAATTTTCATCTAAAATATTTCTGTCATGGAAATCAATAGGGAAAATCCAAATGTGATATCTTTTCGTTGGGGAATGTCTTGACCACAGAGAAGAATTTGAATTAAAGGAGCAATAACTCTACTATATAGGGGGGGGGGGGTCCCAAAATAAATCCGTTTTGTGGTTGTCCATCAAGTGATTGTAAAGAACTTTAAACGATTAAAGTTTTGTCTAGAAGATTTCAACCAAAAAAAAATAAAGCGGGAAATTCAAATGTGAAATCTATTCGCGGGGAAATGTCAAAGAAAAGATAGGTCAAAAGAGAAGAATTTGAAGTAAAGGCGCAATAACCCTACCAAGAAGGGGGTCCAAATGTGATGTCAACCAATATCCTAAATTTTGGGGTTGTCCATCACACGATTATAAAGCTTTTGACGATATAAATTTTCATCTAAAAAATTTCTGCCATGGAAATCAAACGGGGCATTATTTGAGGTCTAGTTTTGAAGTTGGGCTGACTTCATGGCGTAATGGTGATGCAGATGTGTAAGAGTATAAACGAACAGTGTGATTGGATAGGGTTTGAATAATGTCAGACTTGATCAACAAAAAAAATGTGTGGGGTGAAAAAAATTCCAAAAATATCGATTGAAATGTAATTAAACGAATTGATTTTATAAAAATAACTAATTTAGTTTAGAAATGATACAAGAATTAGAAAATAATAAATGGTGAAATCAGTTCGATAATTTTATGGGTTTTCAAAAGTCAAAAATAGCTAAAATATATGAAGGGAGGGAAGGGATCCTACCCCTATGTTGCTGTGCGTCTGCTTCAGAATGATGATACCCAAAGCTATACCTTGTCTATCTAGAAGGCGAGCCACGAAAGCATTTTCTTCCCCCATCCCCGCACGTGGTTTTCTTCGAAACGGCGTGAGCGCGTTTTTCTCCACCCTACTTGGGTTTGAACTGTCCGGATTGTTAACCTCACAACAGAACCTCAAACACGTTAGGTTTAGAAAAGCAATGCTGTCCCCGTTTCCTACAAAACCAAGCGAAGAGAGGGGGGAAGAAAGTCTTTTTTCGATGCTCGCATAGTAAATAGACAGACTATGGTAACGACTATAACACTATACATGACCTACAAGTCAAATTTTGAATGTAAAGTGCAATAAAAATTCACAATTAATTACGGGGGCCCCTGAGTAAACTCTGACCTACGGTATTGAGTGTGAAATACAAAAGATCTGTCGACTTTATCTTGCGAAAATGCCCTCGTACGACAAATTACCTGTTTTATATTATATCAAAAATCATGCACACTATCATGGACTCAGGACTGTTTAAAGTGGAACTTTACTCAGAAAAAGTGTGAAATTTCAGCCACTGGCACGGTTTATTATCAATAGTTGTGGAATCGATAAATCGTTAGATGTTAATAGTTCAATGTCCTCAGCTTATGCATAAACCATTTCCATTCGGATTCTAAAATATTTTTCATTTCTGGCCACATCGACAAATATTGAAATTCAGTTGTCTATTTACATAAAAAAATCACGGACTTTGAATAATACTTAATGTATGGTTCAAATAAGAAGTGAAGACTAGCAAAGAAACATGACACATTGGATTTTAATTTTGAAGCATGGTTAAATAAGGGAACACATTACGAATTAAAATCCATCTAATTAATATCAATCCTCTACGTAGCAATAAATAACAATAAATAATATCTCTAATAACAAATTGTTAATAAAAACCTCTAATAACAATAAATTAAAGTGAAATTGCAGACCAAATTCCGTGGAATACAGTCTTAATTAAAAAAAAATATTAACTATACTATTTAAAAAAAATACAATGAAAAAAAAAAAGGTTTGTTGCACGATTGCGCCAGTGTCCTGCTACTTTTGGCTGACAACACTATTTGAAGCCTAAATTAACCAATTTTTTGGTAAAACCATCACCAGAATAATTCACCAAAATAATACCAGATTCCGGTGCAATTCTTTCGCCAAAATTCTTAATTTTGTACGTCCTTATTGTGTTTGACAAAGTAGAGCCCGATTTTAATGAAAAAAAATTTAACCCTAAAGCAGGCCGTAACTGCACTTTGACAAAAAGTCTGTTGTTTTTACCGAAAAAAAATTCAGTGGGTGTGCCAGAAAAATTCTGTAAAATTTACAAAGATAATCCGTTTAGTTTAATCGAAATAATTTGTAATTTTTACACAAAATCAGTTTTTACAGGAAATTATAACGAAGAACGAAAGCTTATCCCCCCCCCCTGGTGACAAGTGGGGATACTAACCACAGAAGTATTGAAAATTAATTAAGTGCTAACCCGGATTTGAACCATGAACTTTTGAATTCTACAGTCCACTTTCTCCAAACTAAGCATGTTCGGAACATATAGATTCCACAAACAGTTCAAATGCCTCTTCGGTTGCAGTCAAATATACTTAAAGCGAAATAACAACCAGAAAAATAACTCGTTTTACTTAAAACAGTTTATTTTTACAGAAAAAATAGTAAAAAAAATGCCGTAAATATATGACATTTTTCTGTAAAATTAACAGATTTTGTACGGTGTGCTACTCCGATATGTATAGTTCCGGTTATGTCACCATTTATAGACGTGGGATTTATGGTAATCAGAATTATGTAAACAAATCAATATTCTTTAGTTTGCACGTGAAATAGCAATAAATGGAGGAAGAAACATTGACCTTTCTGATGCGCTTGTTGGATAGGTTCCAACCCAAGAGTACAGAAAAGTGGAGGCACAATGCATTTGGGAAAGGAACAGATTGGAAATTAATTAAACGTCTGGGACTGTGTCAAGAAAAGCGTTGTTCATTTTTAATAGGATAAACCCATTTGAAGAGTACACGGGAAGAACCAATTGATTTATTAGGCGGACGCCCGCAATTGTCTGCTTGGCGAACATTGGCGGCAGAAAACCGGTTTATCGCTTTCTTCTTCGCTGGTCCAAGCGTCGGGATCGTCAATCGCCTGAATCGTGGTAGCTAGGAACTACAGAGATAGTAGTTACAGTATTAGAGTGGAAGATCACTTGACCTACAACACTGACTTCATTGGGGCTCTTCTGGGAGTTCCTTGCGCGTCCCGTCGTTAGCATTGGAGGTCACGTGGTCTGCCACTCTATAACTCTTACTATGATCTCTGTGGTAGGAACTGATTTCCTTACACAAGTTTAGGCGATCACTCTCTATCATCGCCAAAGTGGCCTGCTACGGAAACTTCTCTACAAAATCAATCGGTTTTTCCCGTATACTCCTCATTTGTGAATATCATTACATAACAACCTCTTTCCTGAATTAAACGCCAAATTTAAGATTTTAAAATTCATTTTTCATGTAAATTAATTTTTTATTACATAAATTGCTCAGTACTATATCCTTCTTTAGTTGTCGTACATTTTGTGTATTTAGATAAACATAAGACAAAGTTTATTATCGCTAGTCAAATTTTCTTGATAATGGGGTAAAATATTTTTTAATATAAATTTTAAATTTAAAATCTAAGAACATTTCCTAACAATAAAGTTAAAAACGAGGTATATATGATCATTTTATGTGTTAAAAGTTTGTAAAGAAGTAATTTAAGGAGAAATAATCGGTCGGTAGAGTTACAAAATTATTCATTTGCCATAAATGTCCTTAATAACGAATACCCAATCTGTAATTGTATGATTATTCGTTTAATCATATAAAGAGCTTAGTAGAAGAACGAGCCAAAGGTGAAAACAAGAAAAATAACTTTAAATTTTTTTTATTTGCAGTTAGATACGTTAAAAAAGGCACTTTTAAAAAGGTAAAAAAATATATATATACTTAAGGAGGGAATGAGCCCGCTCGACCACGGATCTCCAAAACAAAGTGCCTCAGTGTTAATCCAATAAAACAGAAAAAAAATGCTAAGCCACATTTCTCCGGCTGTATTGAATATTTTTACAAACGAGTTTTTTTATGTGATAAATGTAGTTGACTTATATGTTCTGGCAATCCCACTTTTTTAAATTGGTTCGAATATTTTTTTTAATTTTCAATAAATAACTTTACGCAAAATATTCGAATCAATTTCAAAAAGTAGGAATACAGAGACCCGTTAGGTGTCTATTTATCATTAAAAAAAAACGTTTGTAAAAATATTCAATACAGCCGAAGAAATGTCAATTAATGCCACTTAGCACTTTCTTCCACTAAGATTTGTATTTGATTCCTTTAATCATTGGATTCCTTAAATATAATATTCAAATTCTAAATTCATCTTAAATTCTTATCATTTAACTTCGATAACTTAATTTCGATTCATAAATCACCATATATTAGTAGCGATAATTTACGATTTAATTTCACGTTTTGCAATTAGATTGCATTATTTCAATTACTATTGAATTTCACTGATTTATTGTAAGTTATTTAATGCGAATAGTTTAGTGTCAGTTATTTTATTTGGAATATTTTAGGGTATTTAATTGGTGAAGTTATATTGGTGTGACAGTATAATTTTTAATTAATACAATCTCAATAATGAAAAGTAAAAATTAATTTAATTCCTCATTTTCTAAACATTTAAATTTTTTCTTAGAAATGTATTTGAGGTAATAACATTATAAACATTTAGTTTTATGCCATGATTTTTCTCTCATTTGATGTTACGTGTTTAGTTTCTTTCTTTGCATATCACATATAAATACTTTTACTACAATAGTTAAAAATACATTTATTTGAAGCAATTACTTTCTGTATATTTATTTTTATGACAATTGAAATAATTTAACTATAACCATTATTTTTTTTATCAATGTGAATCAAGTTATTTAAAAAAATTTTAATATATTTTTTATTTTTAAAATTTTATAAGTTATTTAATTTGTAATTAGAAGGCATAGATCTACTTTAAACACGCCAGAAAAGAGTGATTAAATTTAGATTTTTTTTTGCTTCAGCTATAAGTAAATGTAAAAGTAATAATAGAAAAATATAAATTTTCGTACTTTTAATATTCTGATAATAAAATTATCGGCAATACATTTTTGAACGAATATTGAAAAGGAGACTTTAAGTTAGTAATTCTTTTATCGTTTTAAATGCATTCTACATGACTGCTCTGTAAGAAAAAGTCTTGTATCTACAAAGAAAAAAAACATATCAGTTGGTGTGGCAAAAATTCTGTATAGGGAAGAGCAGGGGAATCCCGCCACATCGGGCAATGCCGCCACCCCTTGTATCTCGCCATTGGTGTGTGTGGGGGGGGGGGGGGGCTGTGAGTGCTGACCTGTAGCAGGAAACATAATAATTTGTAGTATAGAGGCTAATGGCCGTGCGGTGAGTTGGTGTAAAGTTACTTAAAAAATGCGGTTTCTAGTGATTTTCATCTAATTTTTAGCCTTCTGAAATTATAAGATATACGGGACAGTTATCCCTAAGTTAGATAAGTCAGTTACATATAATTAAAAAGAGTAATTATTTGGCTATTTTATCACGTTGTTAGTTTGGACGCTAGGCTAACTACCTTTCTTTAAACAAGCCGTCTATGCCATTTTGTCTTACTGGGGTAATGCCGCCACATCACTCCGGGGTTATGCCGCCACATACAAAAGGATTGTGGCATAATCTGTAAAATAGAAATTTCATATATTGTCCCTACAACCTACTAATTTTCGTTCCAGATGCCACGTATAAGAAAAAGAATAACTGAACTAGACAAATATACCAACGAAACTTTAAAAAAAAGAACCGCATAGTTAGTTGCAAATGGAAAGTAAATAAAAGAGCTGAACTCTGTTCAATTTACCATTCCCAAGTTAAGTAAACCTATTTTAGTCATATATGTATTGCTTTATTATATCATTTTCCATTTTTTATAGATTATGTACTTTGTTTATTGATGTGGCGGCATAACCCCAGTGGTATGGCGGCATTACCCCAGGTACCGAGGTAATCCCGCCACTGTGCAAGCTTTTAGGGAAAAAAACAATTTTACTCAGCTTCTATTAAAGATTTAAATTTTAAAAAATCCCCACAAGATAGGTTATGAACTGTAGTATGCCATGTTTATTACAATTTACATTAATTGCTACACAATTCTGCATGAAAATTCAATTTCCCTTAGGTGGCGCCATTCCCCCGCTCTCCCCTAACTAACACAGATAACATATTAATTTTATACGAATAATTTGCATTTTTAACGCAAAAGCTGTTTTTTTTATCAATTTGACTCAAATTAAACAGCCACTAAGAAGTTTCATTTGACTCCTAACCACAAACTAACCCTAACGTACCTTGTTATTACTACTCTTTTTCTAAATGTGACATAAAAGTGTCGGAATCGTCACTTGACTGAGGTTCAAAATTTAAATCCTTTACCACTCTCCATCGTGCAGCTCTACGTTAAGGGGAGTCGGATGGTTTTTATCTGGGCCCTGTTAATTTTCTTATCTTTGGGAACATTTTTAAAGGAAATCTCTCAGGAAATAAATGAAATACAATTATTAACTTTTTTATATTTTGTTCCTTACATATAGCTCTTTGATTTAAGGTAGGCGAGTACCCAAAATTCAAAAATCTTTATTATTACTTTAATCTTTTCCAAATTTGGCATAGTGATTTCAAATATAAGACGCAATGCTTTTTTGGCAATTTTTTTTATTTAAATATAATTGATTTATTTTAAACGGTGTTTTTCGCCTAAAAAAAGGGGTTTACGCCAACACTTCTAGTATAAAAAGTTTTACATAAATTTACCTGAAATTTTTGACAGATGCTATTTCAATATATATCTGTGCCATAAGCCTCTAATATCTGGTGCAACATATAGTAGGTTTTTTTTAAAAAAAATGTTCAAGGGTAAGTTAAAAAAGCTTATTTTTTAGTTAAATTTATGACATTTTTCTTAATAACTTCTTTTCTTGTAATTTGTATGCCCAACTCTAGAGGGTCATTGCATGTATCAGTTCAAAACGGAGAATTTAACACATAATTAATGTTTATAGGAGGAAAATTCAATGTGGTAGGCTTGTTAGCGTAAACCTCTTTTTTTAGTAAAAAAAACACCGTTTAAAATAAATAAATTATATTTAAATTTAAAAAAATGCCTAAATATCATTGCTCATTATATTTGAAATCACTATGCCAATTTGGAAAAGATTAAAGTAATAGTAACAATTTTAGGATTTTGGGGAATTTTGGGTATTCGCCTACCTTAAACTTACAAAATATAAGAATATTTCAAAATATAAAAAAATACTTTTACACGATTTTTTTAAAAATCTGTTTTAAAAAATACAAAAAAAATCAGATTTAGAGTTATATAATTTTTTGGAGCAGATATATTTTAAGTTCCTCAGCTAAAATCAAACAGCTATTATTGGGGAAGAAATAGTAAATCAAAGAATGTTGATATCTCTTATAGGAACAAATAGTTCCTGAGAAATATATGCCTAACTGTGATGAAAAACCTTATATTTCAGGAAATGCAAAAGAAAAATAAGGTATAGGTAAGAACTGAGTTTCAGAGTTTCTCAAAAAATGCTTGTAAAAAGAAAACCACTAAACATAAATCGATAATCTTGGTCTTAAATTAAAGATAAAGATATGGAGATTAAAAAAAAAGAAAAACAGAAAAATGACACTTTTTGACCCTTACACCCCATAATTTAACTCAAACCCCTGAGCCTCATTGAAATGTACAGGTTGCTCATAAAATAACGCTCGCTATTCGGAGTGGTCTGTAGCTTGAATGATTAATCCGAATGCAACAAACATTAAAAATTAATTTAATTCCTCATTTTCTAAACATTTAAATTTTTTCTTAGAAATGTATTTGAGGTAATAACATTATAAACATTTAGTTTTATGCCATGATTTTTCTCTCATTTGATGTTACGTGTTTAGTTTCTTTCTTTGCATATCACATATAAATACTTTTACTACAATAGTTAAAAATACATTTATTTGAAGCAATTACTTTCTATATATTTATTTTTATGACAATTGAAATAATTTAACTATAACCATTATTTTTTTTATCAATGTGAATCAAGTTATTTAAAAAAATTTTAATATATTTTTTTATTTTTAAAATTTTATAAGTTATTTAATTTGTAATTAGAAGGCATAGATCTACTTTAAACACGCCAGAAAAGAGTGATTAAATTTAGATTTTTTTTGCTTCAGCTATAAGTAAATGTAAAAGTAATAATAGAAAAATATAAATTTTCGTACTTTTAATATTCTGATAATAAAATTATCGGCAATACATTTTTGAACGATATTGAAAAGGAGACTTTAAGTTAGTAATTCTTTTATCGTTTTAAATGCATTCTACATGACTGCTCTGTAAGAAAAAGTCTTGTATCTACAAAGAAAAAAAACATATCAGTTGGTGTGGCAAAAATTCTGTATAGGGAAGAGCAGGGGAATCCCGCCACATCGGGCAATGCCGCCACCCCTTGTATCTCGCCATTGGTGTGTGTGGGAGGGGGGGGGGCTGTGAGTGCTGACCTGTAGCAGGAAACATAATAATTTGTAGTATAGAGGCTAATGGCCGTGCGGTGAGTTGGTGTAAAGTTACTTAAAAAATGCGGTTTCTAGTGATTTTCATCTAATTTTTAGCCTTCTGAAATTTATAAGATATACGGGACAGTTATCCCTAAGTTAGATAAGTCAGTTACATATAATTTAAAAAGAGTAATTATTTGGCTATTTTATCACGTTGTTAGTTTGGACGCTAGGCTAACTACCTTTCTTTAAACAAGCCGTCTATGCCATTTTGTCTTACTGGGTAATGCCGCCACAATCACTCCGGGGTTATGCCGCCACATACAAAAGGATTGTGGCATAATCTGTAAAATAGAAATTTCATATATTGTCCCTACAACCTACTAATTTTCGTTCCAGATGCCACGTATAAGAAAAAGAATAACTGAACTGGACAAATATACCAACGAAACTTTAAAAAAAGAACCGCATAGTTAGTTGCAAATGGAAAGTAAATAAAAGAGCTGAACTCTGTTCAATTTACCATTCCCAAGTTAAGTAAACCTATTTTAGTCATATATGTATTGCTTTATTATATCATTTTCCATTTTTTATAGATTATGTACTTTGTTTATTGATGTGGCGGCATAACCCCAGTGGTATGGCGGCATTACCCCAGGTACCGAGGTAATCCCGCCACTGTGCAAGCTTTTAGGGAAAAAAACAATTTTACTCAGCTTCTATTAAAGATTTAAATTTTAAAAAATCCCCACAAGATAGGTTATGAACTGTAGTATGCCATGTTTATTACAATTTACATTAATTGCTACACAATTCTGCATGAAAATTCAATTTCCCTTAGGTGGCGCCATTCCCCGCTCTCCCCTAACTAACACAGATAACATATTAATTTTATACGAATAATTTGCATTTTTAACGCAAAAGCTGTTTTTTTTATCCAATTTGACTCAAATTAAACAGCCACTAAGAAGTTTCATTTGACTCCTAACCACAAACTAACCCTAACGTACCTTGTTATTACTACTCTTTTTCTAAATGTGACATAAAAGTGTCGGAATCGTCACTTGATTGAGGTTCAAAATTTAAATCCTTTACCACTCTCCATCGTGCAGCTCTACGTTAAGGGGAGTCGGATGGTTTTTATCTGGGCCCTGTTAATTTTCTTATCTTTGGGAACATTTTAAAGGAAATCTCTCAGGAAATAAATGAAATACAATTATTAACTTTTTTATATTTTGTTCCTTTCATATAGCTCTTTGATTTAAGGTAGGCGAGTACCCAAAATTCAAAAATCTTTATTATTACTTTAATCTTTTCCAAATTTGGCATAGTGATTTCAAATATAAGACGCAATGCTTTTTTGGCAATTTTTTTTATTTAAATATAATTGATTTATTTTAAACGGTGTTTTTCGCCTAAAAAAAGGGGTTTACGCCAACACTTCTAGTATAAAAAGTTTTACATAAATTTACCTGAAATTTTTGACAGATGCTATTTCAATATATATCTGTGCCATAAGCCTCTAATATCTGGTGCAACATATAGTAGGTTTTTTTTTAAAAAAATGTTCAAGGGTAAGTTAAAAAAGCTTATTTTTTAGTTAAATTTATGACATTTTTCTTAATAACTTCTTTTCTTGTAATTTGTATGCCCAACTCTAGAGGGTCATTGCATGTATCAGTTCAAAACGGAGAATTTAACACATAATTAATGTTTATAGGAGGAAAATTCAATGTGGTAGGCTTGTTAGCGTAAACCTCTTTTTTTAGTAAAAAAAACACCGTTTAAAATAAATAAATTATATTTAAATTTAAAAAAATGCCTAAATATCATTGCTCATTATATTTGAAATCACTATGCCAATTTGGAAAAGATTAAAGTAATAGTAACAATTTTAGGATTTTGGGGAATTTTGGGTATTCGCCTACCTTAAACTTACAAAATATAAGAATATTTCAAAATATAAAAAAATACTTTTACACGATTTTTTTAAAAATCTGTTTTAAAAAATACAAAAAAAATCAGATTTAGAGTTATATAATTTTTTGGAGCAGATATATTTTAAGTTCCTCAGCTAAAATCAAACAGCTATTATTGGGGAAGAAATAGTAAATCAAAGAATGTTGATATCTCTTATAGGAACAAATAGTTCCTGAGAAAAATATGCCTAACTGTGATGAAAAACCTTATATTTCAGGAAATGCAAAAGAAAAATAAGGTATAGGTAAGAACTGAGTTTCAGAGTTTCTCAAAAAATGCTTGTAAAAAGAAAACCACTAAACATAAATCGATAATCTTGGTCTTAAATTAAAGATAAAGATATGGAGATTAAAAAAAAAGAAAAACAGAAAAATGACACTTTTTGACCCTTACACCCCATAATTTAACTCAAACCCCTGAGCCTCATTGAAATGTACAGGTTGCTCATAAAATAACGCTCGCTATTCGGAGTGGTCTGTAGCTTGAATGATTAATCCGAATGCAACAAACATTGAGATACTTACTAATCAAGAAAGGGGAAAAATAATGGAATCATAAAAAAATCTTCTAAATTCTAATTTTAAAAAATTCTAAATTACTCTTCCAGGGTTCTAAATTACGGTAGACAATTATGGCCCATTACGGCCAACACAGCCAATTACGCTTCGTAATTTAAACCTTGGTCAAGAGACGAGTTTCTTTTTTATGAATCATAAAGAAGAAACTCGTCCCTTGACCAGTGTTCTAAATTACGAGGCGTTGCCAATTATGGTCAATTACGGCCAACACAGTTAATTACTCCTCGCAATTTAGAACCATGGTCAAGGGACGAGTTTATTTTTTATGGTTTCATTATTTCCCCCCTTTCTTGATTAGTAAATGTCTCAATTTTTGTTGCATTCGGATTATTCATTCAAGCTACAGACCACTCCGAATAGCGGGCGTTATTTTATAACCACCCTGTGTATAAAAGCTTAACTATTATTATTATCCTACAAACTATTCTTTCGATCGAACCACCCTTTATCCACTTACTTAACAACATATCTCAAAATATTCTAAAAATAGCTTTGGTTCGTAAAGGTCAAGAAGAAACAACCAATCATTAAATAAGATAAGACAACATCGATATTTTTTGAAAACATAACATTAAATTTCATTATACAAATCTCGTAGACAACATGCAAATTTTTTTTGTCATAATTTATTTGGAGATCATTCAAAAAACTAATTTCTGTTTGCAATAAATTGTGATATGGGATATCTCTTCCTCAATCTGATTGAATCCAGAACAATCTTTTAAGGATCATAGGAGTCTTGATAATGTGCAAAGAAGGTACTGCAAAGTATAGTTTGATCTTTCAATGTAATTTTTAACTACTCAATATATAATGTATATTTTTTTATATGTAATTATAATGAGATTTATTTAATTTAAAAACAAAATTTAAAGATTTATGAAAACTGTTAGCCAAAACTAAAATTAAATGATATTAAAACATCAAAGCTATTTCAACACATTGGGAATAGGCTGCTCGGCAAATTTTTTTGAGGTCAAAATTGAAAAAATTACCAAGAATTACCAAAGACAATGGACTTATAATTGTACAAAAAGAGTACAAAACAAAGACTAATACCTTAAATTCCTCAAGCTTCAATTTTTTGTAATTAGAAAGATTATTTTAAGGAACTTTTTTTTTCTAAAAAAATTAAAACTATAAAGTTTTTAAATTTTGATGTATAATTATTTTTAAAAATATAATTTTTAATTAATAATTTTGGCCACCGACTGTATACTACCAGCAACTTTGAATAAATAGCATGGCCACATTAATAAAAACTGTACAAATCATAAATCTTCTGTATATCAAACCAAACAGGGCCTATTTTTCCAATAAATAATTTTCCAATAAATCACTTTTTAAACTCAAAAATTTACCTATAAAGTAACTAGTTACCTACAAATATACACAGAAAACGGTCCTGAACTTCTCAAATAAATGTGTGAAAGATGACTAGCAAATAAATAACTAACATCTTCGCTTTCCGAATCCCCAAATGTTATGTCGCCATGCCTAAACCAACAAACCCCCGTGAAAAATATTAATCCGAAGATGTCAAGCCAATCGAAAAAATTGTCATCCGAGCTTAGGATGAGACCCTGCTTCTTAAATTTCCCTTCATCAACACCTACCCCCTAGTACATCTCAATAAGGACATCAAGCTAAAAATATCCCTATCGTAACACTAGGGAGAGGGGGAAAACTTAAAAAAAAAAAATGACCGTAAATTAAATAGACCGAGCATCTAATAGCAAAAGAGCTATATTTAATGGAAGGTCCAACATGAATCGTTGAGTTGGAGTTTTAAGGGTCCTATATTTGGCGACTAAATTTTCCTTTGGGCCTAAAAGTTTCGCTCCTATGATAAAATTATTATTTTTTACCTTAAAATTAAAATTATATTTTTGAAAATTTTATTATAGATGAACATATTTAATCTCATCGTTTTGCATCAAACACAGCTCATAAACAAACATCCAGGACTTATGCATTTAGACCCTTAAATATCCAAAGATTTTCAGTATCGGGGTCATTGAAAAACACGCGAAATAATCGCGCAAGCTCACGTGACTAGGGTTATATATGTTTGTCCCCATTTAGGTTTGCCATGCTCAATTTATTCCTTTATAAGAAAGTCCAACGGGGTTAAAACCACACGAATAGTGTAAGGATTCTCTGGATATAATTTTAGTGGTTATCAAAGGATAGGTCTTGGATTACGAAGGAATGTCCAATAACTGAGAAAGAGCTTGGGATCGACTGTCGCCATAATTAGGGTTATTCTTGCCTTATCAAAAGGCTAATTACCTTTGATAAGACACATTATTTTAAGTGACTGTATATTTGTAAGATGAGCATAAATTCATATTAGTGTTCTACAAGGTGAAATTTGTTTTTAATATTAATCATGACGACGCAGGTTTAAATGTGTAATGGAAATTTCCTACCAGTATTATAATAAATATAGTTATATTTTATATATATATATAATATATATGATATATATGATATATATAATATATAGATATAATTATATATATTATATATATATATAATATATTATTATATATATATTTATAAATATATTTTGTATATTATATATATATATACGTTTATATTATATTTAGTATATATATAAATATAAATATAGATATATATATATATATTTATATATATATATATATATATATATATATATATATATAATATATTAAATATTATATATCTATATTTAATAATATTTATATATATATATAGTAATATAGAATATATATATCATATATATATATAAATATATCTATATATATATATATATATATGAATATATTACTGGAGATATTACCATTACCATTTAAACCTGTCGTAATATTTAATAACAAATTTTCACCCATTGTTGAACACATCTTTATTATAGTTCATATTCAAAAAGTCACTTAAAATAATGTGTCTTCTCAAGGTAATTAGCCTTTTGATAAGGCAAGACTAACCCTAATATGGCGACAGTCGATCCAGCTCTTTCTCAGTTATTGGACATTCCCGTAATCCAAGACCTATCCTTTGATAAACTAAAATTATATCCAAGATCCTACACTTTTCGGTGGTTTACCCCGAGGACTTCTTATAAAGGATAAATTGAGCATGGCAAACCTAAATGGGGGACAAACATAATTACCTCGATGTCACGTGAGCTTGGCGCGATTATGTCGCGAGTTTTCATGACCCGATACTGAAAATCTTTGGATACTTAAGGGTTAAATGCATAATCCTGGATGTTTGTTTATGAGCTGTGTTGATGCAAAAAGAGAGATTAGAATGTTCATCTATAATAAATTTCAAAAAATAATTTTAATTGTTTAAGGTATAAGAAATAATAATTTATCATGAGGACGATTACTTTTAGGCCAAAGGTTAAATTTAGGTCGCCAAAAAATAGGACCCTTTAACTCCAACTCAACGCACCACGATTCATGTTGGACCTTCCTAATATAGCTCTTTGCATCTATTAGGATGCTCGGGTCTCTATTTAAATTTAGGTCATTAGTTTCCCCCTCTCCCTAGGTGTACGATAGGGTATTTTTAGCTTGTATGTCCTATTGAGATGTACTAAGGGGGTAGGTGTGTTGAGAAGGGAATTTAAGAAGCAGGTCTCATCCTAAGCCTCGGATGGACAATTTTCGATTGGTGCTTGACATCTTCGGATTATTAATTTTTCACGGGGGTTTGTTGGTTTGGCATGGCGACATAACATTTGGGGGAATTCTGGAAAGCGAAGATGTTAGAGTTTTTATTTGTAGGTTCATCTTTCCACACATTTATTTGAGGATAGTTCAGGACCACGTTTTCTGTGTATATATTGTAGGTAAACTAGTTAACTTTATAGTAAAATTTTTAGTTTAAAAGTGATTTATTGGAAAATTATTTATTGGAACAAATTGGCTTGGATTTGGTTGATATACAGAAATATAGTTGATCGTACGTTTTTGTAATGTGGGGACCTCATTGCTAATTTATTCAAGTTTGCTGGTAATGTAATACAGTGGTGGCCAAAATTATAATTAAAAATTTATTTAAAATAAAATTAACACAAAATTTTAAAAATTTTATAATTTTTTTTAAGAAAAAAGTTCTTAAAATAATTTCTAATTAAATTTTGAGTCTGAGAATTTAGGTAAAAGTCTTTGTTTGTACACATTTGTACAATATAAAGTCAATTTTCTTGGTAATTTTTTCAATTTTGACCTTCAGAAAAAATAAAAAAATTTGCCGAGCAAGCCGTATCCCAATGTTGTTTGAAAATAGCTTTATGTTTAATATCATTTATTTAAGTTTTGGCTACAGTTTCATAAATTTTAAATTTTGTTTTACATTAAATAAATCTCGAGTTGAATTACATAATAAAAAATATACATATATAATTGAGTTAGTTAAAAATATTACATGAAAGATCACACTAATACATTTGCAGTACCATTCTTTTGGCCACATTATCACAGGACTCCTATGATCCATTTAAAAATTGTCTCCTGGATTCAATCAGGATTGAGGAAGAGATATCCCCATATCACAAATTTATTGCAAACGAGAAATTTGTTTTTTGAATTTGATCTCCAATATAAAATTATGACAAATAAAATTTGCATGTTGTCTAAGAGTCGAGATTTTGTATATTTGAAATTTAATGGTTATGTTTTCAAAAAATGATAGATGTCTGCTCTATCTATATCTCTTAATGATTGGTGTGTTTCTTCTTGACCTTTACGAACCAAAGCTATTTTTAGAATATTTTGAGATATTGTTGTTAAGTAAGAGGATAAAGGGTGGTGGTCGTATCGTATTGAATAGTTTTGTAGGATAATTAAATAATAGTTAAGCTTTTTATACACAGGGTGGTTATGAGAAATAACGCACGCTCTATTCGGTAGTGGTCTGTTTAGCTTGAGTATGAATAATCCCGGAATGCAACAAAAATTTGAGACATTGTACTAATCAAGAAAGGGGGAAAATAATTAAACCATAAAAAATAAAACTCGTCCCTTGACCAAGGTTTCTAAATTGCGAGGAGGGAAAAAAAATAAAAAAAATTAACTGTGTTGGCCGTAATTGGTACCGAAGTAATTGGCAACGCACTCGTAAATTGTAGAACACTGGTCAAGGGGGGACGAGTTTTCTTCTTTTATGATTCATAAAAAAGAAACTCGTCTCTTGACCAAGTCGTTTAAATTACGAAGCGTAATTGGCTTTGTGTGGCCGTCGTAATGGGCCATAATTTGTCTACCCGTAATTTTAGAACCCTGGAAGAGTAATTTGTAGAATTTTTTTTAAAATTAGAATTTAGAAGATTATTTTTATGATTCCATTTATTTTTTCCCTTTCTTGATTAGAAAAGTATCTCAATGTTTGTTTGCACTTCGGAATTAAT
>JAJQQY010000057.1:0-25000 GCA_023701765.1 Hylyphantes graminicola
CAACATATCATGCCTTGTTTTCCTTTAGTTGATATTGGATTTTATTCTTTGATTTAAATGTGTCACTGTCTTTAAATGTTATGTACTGCTGTTAATAACCATTTAAACCTTTTATTTGAAAATCTTTGTTTTTTAATTTTAGATGTTGAATCGTTTTTAAATGTTTTGTGTCGCTTTTATGAATTATTTTGACCTGTTTTAAAATTTAAACCTAGTGTTTGGCGCAAGTATGGCCTCAGATACCCTTGCGCCATAAAACCCAAACATCCATCCATCCATCCATCCAGTCGACAAAATGATTGATATCCTAATTTTTTCTTTGCAATTGTTCAATTTTTTATGAAGTTTCTTTAAAGTGTCATTTAAAAATCTCTTGTTTTCTCACTTTCTTACGTGTAAGAAATTCTTTTTTACCTGAGGTGAATCGAGATACATCGTCTCTTTCAAAAAGGTTAATTACTTCATCTTTAGTTGTTTTATTTATGTAAAGTCCTCTTGGTAGCTTCCGCATTTTAAGAATTTTAAAATTATTAGCGGATTTTCTTTTTAGTATACCTTCTTTGGATGCAGCATTCATTAATCTGCATTTATGAAGAAGCTTGGTTTTCATAATTGTGTAATACTTTCTTTTATTACTTTGGCTTTTACTCATTGACTAAAACTCTGACGTAATTGTTGAGTTAAGACTTCACCCAATACTAGACGTCTTCTGATAGTAGGTGAAATCTTTTGATTTCCATAACTTTCTAACCTTTGTGGACTCAGTGGCTCCTGTTCTGTACTTTTTCTTCCAAGTCTACTTTTTAATCCAATATACTTTTTTGTACTTTTCTACTTTTTGATTTGAAAAGTTCAATTTCTCCTCTAATCGCTTGATTTTCCGATCATATTCTCTTTTAGCTTTGTCTTCGGCATTTGTTTTGTTAGCCATTCTATAAGTGTACAAAAAAGCTATTATTTAAAATATTACTTATTCAGAATTGCACGTTTACATCATTCGTATCTTATTAGTTAGTTGTGAGATCGACCCAAGTTCCATATACACAGCATTATTTAATTGTGGGTCCATGAGCCTTTGTTACAATAAATATATTACATGTATTAGAATGCTTCAATTGAGTTAGTATTACTTTAAATCCAATATTAATCAAGTTAAAGACCGAATTTCTGATTTAAAATAATAACGCGCAGAAATTAGAATTGACTTGAAGTAATTCGTTTGGATTATGCGGTTCTTTTTCAAATGTGATTTAATCATTGATAGTAGTATTTTCGAAAAAAAAATTCCAAATATACTCTACCAGTCATGCACAGTTGTTATAAACTCAAACAAAAACACTGAATAGAAAATAAAACTGCGTTGAGCTACCTGTGTACAATGTACAGTAGATTTTCTTCGCAGAGATCATTTACAAAAATATTGCCTTTCATCAAAGTATCATACTAACTTTTTAATGCGAACAAGAAGTTCTAAAAAATATATTCTACTTTCCTGTTATTTACATATTCACAGATTATCGTTTAGTACTGGTAGTAGACAAAAAGTTTTTTTAAAAAAAAGTTTTAGAAGTTATATCGTTCAAATAAAAAATGATGGGTAAAATAGTTTGTTTAAAAGCCGAAATTTAAAAGAAGAGTACAGCTATACGGGATGGAAATATCGACGATTTTAATACGTACTTTCCTTTTTTTTTATTTGGCTGAAAATTACTCCCTCATAAATTAGATTAGTGGTTCAGATGAATACTCATTAAACGTTTGTCTAGTCATGTTTATTACTAAATGCATGTATAAATATATTGCTTGCAATAACTGTATTTTAGATATTGGTTGCAGATTTTAAGCATTACTTAGCACTTATTAGAAGATACTTAGCACTTGTTCCACAGATGATACCTCGCCAATTCACTGTAACCCCGATCACACTATACCTACTTCTTAGTCCCTGTAGGGACGTAGTAGTTCTTTGTTTTTCCTGATTTTATTGATATTCGCTTTTTCGAGCGAGAACTGGTCGTTCATAATTTGCACATCCAGGACGGTGACCTCTTCTTCAGAATAGATGGTCGGGTTTCAGTGGTTCTAGTGTTTCGAATTTTGGTTCCGTGTGGACTGTGAAACCCCTTTGAAGAAATCCCCTATGGAGGTAATCCACAATCCTGTTGCGTCTTTTTATCCTAAGTTTGTGGGTCGCGTAGCATACTTAGGTATGTGATTCAAGGTTTCTGGTAGGGGACAACCTCTTGATCATTTTTGAAATTGTTGTTTATCCGGGTGACCCCCAGCAGCTCTCGCCCGGCGGAAGAGGGTTTTCGAGCGGATTTGGACGGCTTACAGCAAGGACCGGACAAGGCCAAACATCCGGGGGGCAAGGGGCATGCACCTTGGGACGGCAGGGTTCACCAAAAGAATTGCCTCTAAACAACGCACTTATCTCCCTTCATCTTCCTGTGAGAACAGGCGGTCATTTGTTGGTGTGTCGCGTGACACCTCCGGCCACCATGAAGAACCCGCACAGGAAGAATTTTAAGATCTTGTTTATTAAGAACCCCCTCACTTAAAACATCCGCGGCCGAGAGTGAAGGTCAGCGTGAAAAGTTTAGTTGCCTCGGGATCATCAAAAATTTTCAAAAGAGATTTGTATTTATTAATTTTATTAAGATTAGCCGTTTCGAGAGGTTCGTTTTAATTACCTGGACATAAAGGACTAAGGTCCTTTTATTCTTCGATAAGACCAAGTCTGGTTTAAGTGTCCCCGAACCGTTTTGAACAACGGTTCTTTAACATCTACGAAACCTCGCTGCTCAGCCCCTCTCTTCACATAGTCAATGATACGGTCGTGTCGCAAGATGCGCATTTTATGCGTCGAATAGCATGTTTACAATATGTGATTGAGCGTTTCAGGTTGGATACAACCACGGTTACACTGGTGTTTGACGTTGCGGCCACGGGCCGCTCTAGCTTTAGAAAACAGTGTTGGATCGAATTTGGATAGCAAAAACGTAATCCCTCCCTGAAAGAAGGCCAGAGCCATCGACCCCTCAGGGGGCCCACTTCGGTGGGTACGGGTGTGGCAACCCCGAGGTCCCTAGCCTCTCAGGGAGCTCACTTCTTGTGAGCACGGGAGTGGCGACCCCGAGGTTCCCTAGCTGGGCCTTTGCATTCTTCTATCTTTCCTCCCTGCAAAGGTCCGGTTTTGTGTTGATTCTGATTTTCTTTCCTGTTTTAATCTTAGTTACAGAATAATGTTTTAGGTCAGACTTTATCCCTAACCTATATTTCGTGCGTTGTTTATTTTGGCTGAGTTCAATTTTTTATTCTCTTTTGCTTATTTTATATTTCTATTTTAATTTACATCTTTAAAAATACCAAGTGAACTGCTTTTATTTGGACCTTTAAATATTTGTTCTTTTATTTTTTTCATTGTTGTCGGACATTTCCGACCAGCACGTTTGCCGTGTGCTGCGACCGACTGAACCGGGGGAAAGTAGAGTCCTGGGGTTCCTGCAGTGGCCTCCCATAGGACAGGTGTTAGTTTCCTGAGGCCACTGTTGCGTGCCCTTTGGTCCATGCTTCACTGGTTGACGGGTGCCAGGGGGGAGCCCGCCCCTGGCAATCGGCTCGCCTAATGGCACTGCTGTCCGGCGTTTGAGCTGCCGGACACCACTGCCATTTGGATTTTCGCTCCGGAAAAGGGTTAGTTTTGCGGCTAGGGGTGCCCAGTGCGGATCCACACCCCGAACCCGTAACGCTATGTCCCCGTAGTACTGCCTAGGGACCCTGCCAAAGGCTGGGCTTATGTTTTTTATTTGCGACAGTTCGCACCCTTACTATTTTAAGTTGCCCAGAGCTGGTAAGCCCCTGCCGTATCCCGGCCACTCCGGCGTAGTTGCAGTAGGTGGGTGAGAAAGGGTATCCGGAGCTACCTGTGGACTACGGGGATGAACCCCCTCTTTATTAATCATGGCTCAAAATCAAAACCCAGGCGGGGGTCAAGTCCGCCAAATATAACACCAGAATCGGAAACAAATAGACCAATCACTGATATAAACAAATTGTATCCTAAATTTCTTGTAATCAGCTCAGCAACAGAACAATTATCTCAGATTTCGCCATTTGCCGTACAGAAGGGACTACTCAGAATTGGAGGAAACCCATAATCTGTAAAAAAAACTCAAATAAGGAGACCTTCTAATCGAAACAACCACCTATGTACAATCCCGATCATTTCTAAACTCAAAACTTCTCTGCAATATCCCGATTACTGTCACACCTCACAACTCTTTGAACTCTTGCCGTGGTGTCATCTCTGAAAGAGATCTGCTTAATGTTTCAGAACAAGAAATACTCGAAGGACAAAAAAAAATGTTACGCAGGTTAAAAGAATATCGATCAAAAAAGGAGACACAATAGCAAACACTCAACATATCATATTGACTTTTGGAACACCTAACCTACCCAAACCATTGAGCTAGAGGTAAAACTGGAGTGATGTATCAGCGAGCCGAAATATGAGCGACCACTCACTCACACCTTTTGCCCGGTTCTCCAAAGGGACTATTTATCCTATCCTCCCTATCTATTGGTCTGAGACGAAGCGAACCGGCGAAGATTAGCAGTTAGTGATTTTTTCTCCGCGTTTCGTTTTCAAAACGGCTCTCTTTTTTTCCCTTTTAAGTGGATCGCACACCTCACTCCACTTTTACCTCTAGCTCATTGACCCAAACACATAACAGCTGGCTACTTAAACTGCCCTGTCCGGCCATACATACCAAACCCTTTGCGCTGTTTCCATTGCCAAAGGTATGGTCATACTAAAGCCACATGCAGGTCTCCTGACGAATATTGTTCAAACTGTTCTGCCAAGGGCCATTCTTTCTCTTCTTGTCAGCTTCCACCTAAATGCTTAAATTGCGAAGGCGACCACACTGCCAACTTCAGGGGTTGTCCCAGGTGGAAAGAAGAGAAAGAAATTCAACATATCAAAGTCACCAAGAATGTTTCCTACCAAGAAGCTCGTACCCAAGTTACAATAACCTTGCCAAAACGCAATGTATCATATGCAACTGCCACTAAAGTAACCACATCCTCAGTAGCAATCCAATGCAATATGTTTAGAGAGCAGTTCCTGCAAGAGGCTAAATCTACAAACACAATACCACCAACATCTTCTGTTACTAAAAATAACTCGTCATCCTCCAGCGCTCAAATTGGCAACACTTCTCTAAAATCCAGCACAACGAAACCTCCAAGAAATAGTAAATCCCCAGTAACAGTTAAACGGTTAGAAAGATCTCCCAAGAAACAAAAAACAAAAACCAGAAGCAGATCATTAAATACGAAGACTCTCAATTTGTCCGATTCCTCCGATTCTCCAGAAATGGATGTGGAGATGGGACTCGAGGCACCACAACATCTGATGCCTCGAGATAAATTGGTGACGAAACATCCACCGATTATTTTCCCTAAATGACCCGAATAGTCTCGTGGAATTGTCGTGGTTTCCGACCCAATGTAGAGGGTGTCAAGGCAATCATAGATAAATATGCACCTGATGTAGTCTGCCTGCAGGAAACATTTCTAAAAGCAGGCGATATCACAAAATTAACATCTTGTGAAATTTTAAGAAAAGACTACTCAGACGGTGGAAGGGCTTGTGGTGGAGTTGCAATCGTGTACTCTAACCGATTGCCCACCAGTATTTTGAACATCAATACTAACCTCCAAGCCATCGCAATACAGATTCAACTTTCCCACCTCGTTACCATCTGTTGCATATATTTACCACCCAACCATGTTGTTAATATAGGAGATTTGGAAAATGTAATTCAGCAGCTGCCTGCCCCATTCTTTCTCATGGGTGATTTTAATGGCCACCACCCAATGTAGGGCAGTAGTGAACATAACAGCCGAGGAACAATAATAGAACAGCTTATACACGGGCAAAATCTGTTTCTTTTGAATGACGGAAGTCCTACACTGTTTCACTCGCCTTCAAGAACATTCCATGCCGTCGACCTCGCCATTTGCTCTCCGTCACTCTCTTTAGACTGGTCTTTCGGGGTTGGAAGTGACCTGTATGACAGTGATCACTTTCCAATCATTTTAACATCGAGGAGCCCACCACCTCAGTGCGAAAGACCAAAAAAATTTAAATTTAATAAAGCAAAATGGGATATTTTTACAACCAATGCTGAGTTGACGGACGACATGGTTGAGACGGGTGATATTGACTCGGCTGTTAATGTCGTCACGGAAACTATTCTGAATGCTGCTGTTTTATCTAATTCCTATGACACAAGGCAGACTTCCAAAATCTCCTAAGCCTTGGTGGAACCACGACTGCTCACGGGCTGAAAAGCAAAAGAAGCGCGCTTGGGGTATTTTCCGTCGCTATCCTACGGAGGCAAATCTTATAGAATTTAAAAGGGCTCGGTCCCAGGCCCGTAGGATATGACGTGAAAGCCAAAGGTCATCTTGGCAGCAATACCTCAATTCCATCCGGAGTCACGTAACATCAAAAACCGTTTGGAAGAAAATTAAAAGAATTTCGGGTCGTTACGCTGACTCACAGCCGCTTTCTATGCTCAAACACAATATTGTTTTAATTACCTCCCAAGAAGATATTGCAAATCAGCTCGGAGCAGCCTTTTCAGCTGTCTCCAATGATACAAACTACAATGCTGAGTTTTTAAAGATTAAACGTCAAGAAGAGCTCATAAAATTGAATTTTGCACCTTTTCGGAATAATATTTATAACTGCAATTTCACCTTAATAGAACTACAGTGTGCCTTAAAAAAATGCCTACCATCAGCCCAAGGTCATGACAAAATCCATAATGAAATGTTGAAACACTTAAATAGCAATTCCTTACAGTCCCTTCTTAAACTCTACAATAGAATCTGGAATGAAACGGTTTTCCCGACTTCCTGGCAAAGAGCAATTGTTATCCCCATTGCTAAGCCAGGAAAAGACCCTCAGGATGCTGGCAACTACCGTCCCATTGCCCTGACCAGCTGCCTGTGCAAATTAATGGAACGGATGGTCAATGCCCGCCTTGTCTACTGCTTGGAGGAACAAAGAGCCTTTTCCCCGTTCCAGAGTGGTTTCCGACACCATAGAAGCACTGTAGATAACATCTTGCTTCTGGAAACCTCCATTCGTGAAGCCTTTGTTCGAAATCAGCACCTTGTCTCCATATTTTTTGACATGGAGAAGGCTTATGATCGGACATGGAGGTACGGAATTCTGAAAGACCTATACCATCTTGGTTTTCGTGGCAATTTACCGGTCTTTATTCAGAATTTTCTTAAGACCCGTGTTTTCCAAGTTCGTGTCGGATCCACTCTATCTCGAGACTTCTACCAATTAGAAGGTGTTCCTCAGGGCAGTGTCCTCAGCGTGGTGTTGTTCATTTTGAAGATCAATGATATAGTAAGGAAGCTTCCACCAACTGTCAATGGCACTTTGTTTGTGGATGATTTTCAGATCTCCTGTGCCTCGACTAACATGAGCACAGTAGAGAGACAGCTGCAGATTGCAATCCGCAAGATCACGGATTGGACTTATAACAATGGTTTCGTTATTTCTAACCAGAAAACAATCTGCATGCATTTCTGCCGGAAGCGTGGGCTGCATCCTGACCCAGAAATTACATTAAATGGTGTGGCTCTGCCTGTTAGATCTGAGGCAAAATTTCTGGGTGTTATCTTTGACAGGAAGCTCACCTTCTTGCCACACATTCAACATTTACGACAGAAATGCAATAAGTCGATGAACATACTGAAAGTCTTATGTAACACTAAATATGGTGCTGATACAACATCTATGCTGAGGATTTACCGTGCTTTAATTCGATCCAAGCTTGATTACGGTGTCGCTGCCTATGGTTCCGCCAGAAAATCGGCCCTCAAGTATTTAGACACCATTCATCATCAGGGTCTGAGATTGGCTTCTGGGGCTTTTCGTACATCTCCAGTACAAAGCCTATATGTTCTTTGCCAGGAGCCATCTCTGCAACACCGTCGGGAAAACTTATCATTAGCCACCTATTTCAATATCAAAAGTAACCATAGTCGCCCATTATATCCCCAAATGTTAAATCCGAAATTCCAGCTGTTCTTTGCAAATAAAAAGTCTTTTATTCCATCATTTTCCATACGTATTAAAGAGCTCTTAGATAACCTTGATGTGGATGATTTTAGGGTTTTTAATTACAATGACAATTTTTCACCTTGGGAAGCATCACCTGTACATATTCACAATATCATTAATTTTAAAAAGACATCAATGTCTGACTGCTTTTGTACAAATCTTTAATGAGCACCGTTTTTTTAATTCTTCTTTCAAACCTGTATTTACTGATGGATCTAGATCTCTTGCACATGTTGGCTCTGCTGCAGTTTTTAATGACACCACCATAGCAGAAACACTAAATCCTTCATGCTCGGTTTTTACATCAGAAATATATGCCATTTATCTTGCACTCCATCACATAGCAGATCAAAATTATAAATCATGGATTATCTACTCAGATTCCAAAAGTGTACTAGATGCCCTAAATAATTTCTCATACAAATCTCACCCCTTAATCTCAATTGTTGTAAAGCTCCTCTTTAAACTCAAACACAATAGTTTTAAAATTAGTTTTTGCTGGGTGCCAAGCCATGTTATTCCGGGCAATGAGGAGGCGGACTGCGCTGCGAAGACTGCTAGTCAAAGCAGTGGCGCCCCCCTCAACTAGCCCGATGCCAGGCTGGCTTGCGCACAATCAATCAATATAGTTTGGCAAAAAGAATGGGACTTATTAATCGAAAATAAATTTCATAACATCACCCCATCCATAACCTGGCCATTTTCTTTATCACCGAGCAGAAGGCAGGAGGTAGTGCTGGCGCGCCTCTTAATCGGGCATACAAGACTCACACATGTGCATCTTCTGCTGGCAGAAGATCAGCCCATGTGTGTCATGTGTGATGTCCCTCTAAGTGTTCACCACATCTTAGTAGACTGTCCGGCTTTCACACTAAGCAGACTTAAATATTTTAACGTTCTAAGCCCATCTATCCATCAGATTTTAACCCATCTTCCATATCATGCCTTGTTTTCTTTTTTGGTCGATATTGGCTTTTATTCTTTGATTTAAATGTGTCACTGTTCTTAAATAATGTTATGTGCTGCTTTTAATAATCATTTAAAACTTTTTATTTAAAAAACCTTGTGTTTGATTTTGGATGTCTAATTGTTTTTAAATGTATTGTGTTTTATGGTGTTTTTTTTTTTTAAAACCTGTTTTAAAAGTAAAACCTAGTGTTTGGCACAGTATGGCCTTGGATGCCCTTGCGCCATAAAACCCAAACATCCATCCATCCACAAATTCCTCTGACAAGTACTTGAATATCTGATTTTTCTCCAACACAAAGTTACTCCAAAAAAAGTAGTTATTATAATAACCCTCAGGGACCATTGTCTCTAAATTACCGTAACCATGAACTACACACACAAAATTACCAAAATAGACTGGTCACCTCAGCGAAATTTCTTTCCTTGTCGGTCAGCTCAAAAAAACGCCCATCCATTTGCACCTGCTTGTAGTTATCTAGTCTTTCATAGTATTCCCTGATCAGAGAAAAATGAAGGTTCACTGAGTGAAGCTAGTTAGTTGAATCGACACATTCAAAACTAAACTACCCAGCGCAACAGCCCATTAGTGGGCCAAGGCCTGCCGTGCCCATTTCAGCTTTCGTGACCGAGGGCTCTGGAGTGCTAGGCACAGTGCCGGTAAGGTAGTCAGCCTCACGCGGGACCCCCAGTGTTTAGTTCCCAAGCATGCTTCGTATGCATTTTATTGACCCACTCAATGGATGAAAGGCTGGGTCAGCCTCGCCCAGACCGGGATTCGATCCCCGGACCTGTGGCGTGGCAATGCGAAGCACTATCACTGGGCCTCAGACACATTCAAAACGATATTTAAAAAGAAATAACAAAGCAACACGGATTTAGATGTATTTCTTTAGTCTGCTGTTTGGCAATGTCATTTCATTAGTTTATTATGAGTGTTGTCTTTATTGAAAAACAGAAGAGCACAACCTTTACTTGTCTTATATTTTTTCTATATGTGATTAGTTATTCTTCTTCTTCATGAGCGCAACAGCCCTTTGCAGGCCTTGGCTGCCTCAACAGCACTCCTTCTCCATCTGCCCCTGTTCATGTCAACTCTCTAAAAGATGATTAATCAATAATAAAAAAAATCGTGGAAAAAAGCATATAACGAAAATTATTTATAGTTTTTTTTTTAAATGTTATTTCATGTTTTTTCGCGTGGCTACTTTTTTGGCTACAAACATCCTATAAACCTTCCTGCAACTGGTTCAATTACCTCTATGGGTGTTAAGTGAGTACCGATTGGCCATTTTGGAACTCTAACACCGCTCCAAAACTGTCTAAATTAGCGATTTCTGGCCCAAAACGCCAATTTTTTTATGTTATTTCATGTTTTTTCGCGTATGGAGCTATGATTATGTATCTGGATCTGCTTTTGAGATAAATTAAATTATGAACACCGAATAAAATAAAAACAATTATATAAATACGTAACACATACATAGATACGTTATCATAACTCTTTCGCCAAAAAACATGAAATAACAAAAAATTGCGTTTTGGGCCAGAAATCGCTAATTTAGACAGTTTTGGAGTTCCAAAATGGCCAATCGGTACTCACTGAACACCCATAGAGGTAATTGAACCAGTTGCAGGAAGGTTTACATGTTGTTTGTATCCAAAAAAGTAACCACGCGAAAAAACACGAAATATCATCAAAAAATGGCGTTTAGGGCCAGAAATCGCTAATTTAGACAGTTTTGGATCGGTGTTTGAGTTCCAAAATGGCCCATCGGTATTCCACTTAACACCCACCACTTAACACAATAGTGATAACATCTTCTTTGCACGCAAAAATAAATATTTTTAAAAGAAAATTTTTTCAAGAAAAGATAGTTTCTCGGACGTTTGATTGTCATGGCAACAGTGAAAATATTGAATAAAAATGGAAATTTAAAAATTATTCAATGTAGATTAAATTTTTAGTATTTAAATTTTAAATAAACTAAATAATAAATAAACTAATGATGAATAACCAACTACCAACCTACTTAACCAATAATAACCTACTTATACCGCATTTTTGTCCCTCATATTTGATTTCAGACGTTTTAGAGGGTTTTAGAGGGTCTTACATTAAAATGAAACACCGTACACCGCTGAAATATCGCTTTGCTGTGTTGGTCTGTCTCAGAAGAGGCAGGGCCTTTGGCTAGTTCTAATTTCAAACTTTATACTAGGCAAAAACTAATATTTTTTTTCTTTAATCTATCTTCGTTTGCAGATTTGTTTAATTAATCGTTAATTTTTCTAATTTTTTTGAAACTTAGAAAGAATATGTGAATTTTAATAAACATCTTTTGCAACGCCAAAAATAATTATTTTTCAAAGCAATTTTTTATTTTTTTAAAAGTTTTCTCGACGTTTGGATGTTCATAGGCAACTAGTGAAAATATTAATAAAAAATGGAAATCGCCATGTTATTTCAATGTAGATTATATTTTATAGTTTAAATTAGTTTTAAATAAACTTGTAATGATAATTTTTTAATGAAATACTAACCAACTACCACCCTACTACTTCACCATAATAGATCTGCATACGACATATTGGAACCCCAGAAAAATTTTTAACGTAGAGGGAGGTCAAATCTGACCATTAAAATGAAGGAACACCGCTAGAATAATCGCTTTGCTGTGTTGGTCTGTCGCCAACCCCAGGGGTATTTGTAATAGAATTAAGTGCTTTTCAGAAATGACATCTGATTTTTTTTTTTTTTTTTTGAAAGTGTTGCTTTTAACATCGGAATGTAAGTTTATTAGTCCCCCTTTAAGTGCATATGGAACTTTCCAGACTATTCTTTCTCAGATTAAATACGCCACCCTCGAAGAGAAATCATCATTCGATATTCGAAGTTTCACAGAGAGACATCATCTTAGCAATCTAATTTTTTTAACGCTGTTGTTATATCCCGTAGGAAAATATATCTACAATGGACTCGAAGGTAATTTTTCTTTTCTACTATGAATCTAAACATTATATTTATAAATTGGTTATTCTTATATTTTTCTCATAGATGAAAATTATTAATAGCATAACTTAATATATATTTTTATGTATTTAAAAAAGAAACACTTTACTTAATACAATTTTTTATAGAATGATTCAACCCCATTCACTGGAGTTAGATTATATAGCGAAGTCTTGGCAAATGTAAGTACCTTTAATGTTTACAGCTATTATTTATAGATAATTTCAGACTAATTTCATTGTTTTTCTAGCTGTGGTTTCAACTAGAGATGCCTCAGTAAAAAGTTAGTTTTTTCCCAGTCAAAACATTTATCATATTACAGATCCATAGCCACTACTTTTTTCCCCCTCTAGGCTTTAATAATAGTAAAATAATGTTCTAATTTCATTATTTAGTTGAGAAATATATAACTTTCATTCTAAAATTTACTAATTTCATTTCAGGGACCACCAGCACAAAGGAATACAAGATCTACCCCATCGAACGCACCCCTTGTAAGTTATATTTTAAAATATATTCTGACAACTTTTTAAAATGTAATGTTCTCATAACAATTATTTAAAATATATTTTTTTGATTAATTTAATGTAGTATTTTTTTCTCCTAAATTTTTGAAGTTAAATAGACAATATTTTCTTCTCCTAAATTTTAAAAATACGTTTTATTGGGAAATGGTGTACTCTAGCTTGTGTATTTGTTCAAAAACCACTTATAAGCTTTCGTAAAGTGGGACAGATACAGAAAGAATTTTTACAGTCACAGAGAAATGAATAACACATAGACAAATAACAGCATTTATTGACGGTCATAAACATCCATGTCTGACCGGGATTCGAACCCAACCCCTGCAACTCCAAAGGTTACAGTTCTAACGATTGTGCCATCGGAGCGGCTGGGAAATGTATTTTAGAAAATAAACGAATCTTACATCTTCAAAAATAAAGTCTATATATTCCAGCCTACTGTCATGTCAAACGTAACGTCAACAAGTGCTATTGATGTGCCGACAACGTCATCGCCTACTTACGTAAGTTTCTATATAAAGTAATTAATCTCACACTTAATTATTTTGTGCATTGATGTGTAGCTTCAAAATTTGGAATTTTTAGTTAAAACAGATTTTCTTGGTAGAAATTAATCTCAAACATAATTATTATTAGTATTTTTTGTCAAGTATTGGTGTACAGCTTCAAAATTAAGAATTGTTAGTTAAAATAATCAAGTTTCTAACAACTAATGCATATATTATTACAAAATGTAACAATTTAAAAAAATGTATTTAAAAAGTTTCTGAAAACTAATTCATATATATTATTAAACACATGTAACACAGACTTTAAATAATATCGTTTCAGGTACGTGATAAATGTTCCAAGGACTTAACGAATAAAAGCCATTTGACTCGACACATGAAAAACCCATGCAGAAGTCGCTGCCAGTCATTCATGCAACTATTGTTACAAGAGCTTTTCCTGTGCAGACAACTTAGCAAGACACGCTAAAATTCATGAAAATGTCGAGTTCGTGAGTAGAACACATTCAATATTTTAATTTGGTTTCAAATATCAAAGAAGGATATTTTTTTGATATAATTTCTAATTTTAAATAAAGTTATGTATCGGACAGTGAACTTTAAATCTTTTTCTTAATTACTAAAAATCTATGTAAAGAAATTTTAAATCTAATACATTTTAAAATAGTTCTATAATTAGAATTTTCTAATGTGAGTTATGTGTTTTTAATTAAAACTTATTGATTTTTCTTAACATTTTATATGAATAGTTTAGAATTTTTCATTTGACAGTTCTAATTTAAAATAAAGTTATGTTTTCATTATAAGATAATTAGACTGGGTAGGGTTTATAATACCTATAAATCTATTTTCTTAAAATTTATTTTTCTTAATTACTTAAAATCTATGTAGAGTAAGTAATACATTTTTCGAACGCGAGTTGTTTTTTTAATTAAAACTTGTTGATTTTTCTTAAAAACATTTTATATAAATAGATTTGAATTTTTCATTTGATAGGTATGCTCCAAATGTCCAAAGACATTTAAGAGAAAAGACGTGCTGAATCATCACTTGTTAACCCATAACAAACCGGTGAGTTCCATTTTGTAGCTTAGGAAAGAACTGTTATACGTTAAAATGTGCGAGTCGAAATCTTTTTTTTATTATTTTTTTAGGTTAAACGTCCCCTACCCTCTGCATCTGCCTCTGGTACCAAGCGCCGGAGGGTTGAGAAAGTGAGGGATGTGTTTAGCACCCACATCTTATATCCATCTAAAGATGTTGAAGAGGACCTTCTTCTATTCATAGAAGAGGTGACCCCCCCCAGATATCTTCTCATCTTAAAGATATATGTTTTATCAAAGGACCTATCAAATGGTACATGGTTTCTAAATTACAATTAAGCCAAACCATCATAGAGGATCAAACTGAGGTCGTAACTCCCTTCTTTAGAAGCAAGGTCGACATCATGTTCGATACTACCAACCCGGAAACTCGCATTGATGAAGGCTTCTTAAAAATCGTCTTCTTTTGAAGAATTTTTACAGCGAGGCTCAGGGTGCATCTTGGATAAGGTTATTCATCATGAAAAGAAGACTGCAACTTATCATCCACTTGCAGGTAGCAGTTTCCTTGAATTACCGAAGGAATTACTGCATAAGAGAGCCCTACTTAGCATCAAGAATGAAGACAACAAATGTCTACTATGGTGTATCCTTGCTACCCTTCACCCCGTTCATTGGAAAGATAATGCTAATAGAGTCAGTAAATATCAACCCTATGAGTCCGAGGTGAAGATGGGTGACATTCAGTTTCCCGTTCCCCCTTCTAAAATATCTATTATAGAGAAGAGGAATCCAAACCTTCGCATCAACGTATATGGATATGAAGAGAAGGAAGTTTCCCCCTATATATATCCCCCAAGTCCATCAATCTACAAACCATGAGCCTCCTCTACTTTAGTGGAACAGTATGACCATACACCTCAACGCATTAAGATGCCATCTGAAGAAAAAAAATCCAAGCTTTTCTTCAATCAAATGAAGTATATGCAACCAGCCCCCTATATCTTATATGCTGACTTTAAAAGTCTAATCGTCAAGTTGAACCCTACTTCTGGTAACACTCAGAAGACTGCACAGAAGACTGCAGAACATAAACCTTGTGGTTATGCATATGTAATCATTGGTCCTGATGGTAAACCATACAAGGATCCTACCTTTTATCGGGGAAGTGAAAATGTGGTGAAGCACTTTCTAGCCAATGTCATTCGTGAAAAGGATGAGATTGCCAGCAAGTTGAGAGAGATAATACCTATAAAATTAACTTCAAACGATCATGTGACAATTGCTGCAACTACACATTGCAGGTTATGTAGGAAGGCATTGAAGGATGATAGAGCATTAGATCATGACCACCTTACTGGAAAATTTAGAGGAGTTGTTCACAACAAGTGTAATTTAAGTTACAATACCAGAAAAGTCCTTAGTGTGACTTTTCATAATCTTTAAAATTATGATTCACACTTAATAATGCAAGGGCTTGGTCAATTCAATGATCATGATATTTCAGTTATTCCCAACACCCATTGAAAAATATATATCATTCTCCATCTCCCGTAAAAAAGAAAAAGTTCCTATCTCTCTTAAATTTATTGACAGTTTGGCATTTCTAAACACGTCTTTGCAAAAACTTGTTGATAATTTGGAGAGTGATACGTTCACCATTCTTCAAGAGTGTATTCATTTACCTCATCTGAATTTATTAAAGAAAAAAGGGAAATATCCATATGAATACATGGATGATTTTGCAAATTGAAAAAGCTGAATACCTCATCAATCATGATAACGGCAATGAAATACAAGGGCCGCTTAAAAAAGTCCCTCCAGCGAAGCCCCCTAGAGGAATTAAAAAGATGCCAGATGAACTCAACATCCTTCAAACAGATCAAACCCTCCCTGATAATCATCAAGGCACAGAAATACAAGGGCAGCCTAAAAACCTTGCTCCTGCAAAGCCACCACGGGAAACGAAAAAGATGTCAGCCGAACTAAGTACAATTCAAACAGTGGAGGCACCAATACCTCTAAAGGACAATTATGATTACAAAGGCCAATTGGGGATGGGGGGTTTCGGACAGGTCTACCTCCTTAGACATAAAATAACCAAAGAAGAAGTGGCCGCAAAAGTCGTCCTCCGTTCAGACCAAGTCACGACTGCGGCACAAGACATTTGGAAAAACTTGGACCACCCAAACGTCCTCCAGCTCACCGAACAGCACCAATATGGCGAACACAACATATTCGTGAGCCCGAAACAAGAAACAAGCCTCGTTGGAATTGCATACAAGGTCCCGTTTGCACAAATAAAGCACTATCTACTGGACGCCCTGTGTGGACTGGAATACCTGCATAGCTTGGGGCTGTGCCACCTGGATGTCAAGTTAAACAACGTCCTCATAGGGGAACAAGGGGCCATGATGTGTGACTTAGATTTCGTGGCTCCGAGCAAGGGCCTCAAAAACTCCAGCTTTGCCCCGCCACTCATCTACAGGCCATCGGAGGCATCGAGATCCAAAGGACCGGGGGCAAAAATCCCAGATGGCAAAGCGGTTGACTCGTGGAGTTTGGGGTGATGATGCTGAGATCATTTACGGCATTAAATTCTCGAGTAAATGGAGAAAACTGGAAAAAGGGCGTTCATTCCCGTCCTCCGAAAGGCCCTCAAGAAAAAGAATTTCAAAGACAGAATCATTTTCTGCTATCGAGAAGAAGTGGATAAAAACACCATACGAGCTGCCCTAGATTTGATCCATGCCTTTCTCCACAAATCCCCCTACAACAGACATCGGCAAAAGGAGCACAGAAGCACCCATTCTTCAAGGATCCTGTGCCCAGGTGTTTTTTGCCCTATCCAAAGGACTTCTCTTTGTAAAAAAAAAAAAGAATGAAGTCATTTCATGGTGATGCTGGGAAACAAGGATTAACGTTCCAAGTGTTAGGAGGGACGAATGAATAGTTCTACGTTTGTGAAGGCAATTAGACATTTACACATATTCTCGACCTGTTAATGGATATTCAAGGGATGACAGTGATATTTTGTTTTGTCTTGCACACAAAAAAATTATATTGATAAATGAAATCCCGCTATTTGAGGGTGTGAAATAAATAAAAAAATCAAGTTCTTGATGCAATAGCTATGCATGGATGTAAAGTTTCGGCCAGATTGTTTATAAATTTTTGATTGAGTTGTAAAAGATGAAATATTTTATTACATTATATTTTTATGACATTTGCATAATAAATGTTTTTTTTTTGTAATACATTGTAGTCTATTTTAATGTTTTTTAATGTGTCACTTTTTTAAATTTAATACACATATTTAAGACAACATCGACACGATTTTGAAAACAAAACACAATTTTTTACAATATTAGTTATTTACTTCACTTTTTTCAAGACACAGAAAAGACTTTTGCAGTTTCGGTATTCCACATTATTATAAAGACTCAATATAAAGCATATTGCTATTACAGTAGAATGCCGGTTGCCCCAGTAGCAGAACTTTCTAAATGTGTCTGCACCATGACATTTTAGGGAAAACATTTGGCAGTAGGGAATAAGGGAGTTTCGCGACCTTCGGGTCGCCGAAATTCCGTACTTTCGGACCGCCGGAGTTTCGCGACCTTCGGACAGCCGGAGTTCCTCACTTTCGGATCGCCGGATTTTGGGAGGTTCGGCAATCAGGCCGCGGGAGGCTGCCGTGCTGCGCGGTTTCTGCTACCGGGTATATACATTCTACTAAACCCTTTAATGAATGCTGTTATCATTTGATAACAAGTTACATAATCCACATTATTCTATTAAAGTAGATCTCCTTCTCGACTACTTTGTGTTCTTTTTTTCATCTATTTAATTCCAGTTTGAAGTTATAGTTAATAATAACCCTCATAAATGATAGTAGTGAAAGTGTGTTCAAAATTTTAAAAAAAGTGAAGTTTCTAACTGTTGTGAATTTACATGTTTACCAGTATTCAAAGTAAAAATAGTACTGAAATAACAATAAATTGGTTTGAAAAAAAAAATTATAGTTCAAAGGGGTTATTTTAATTTAATGTGTGAGAAATGATGTAACGATATCAATTAAAAATTTTGGCTTGAAAATCAATAACATTTTAAGTATATGTCTTATAAAATATACTTTAAGAAAAATATACCATTTTAAATAACACTAAAAATGTTTATGAAATATTCATTCATATTGTTTTGATATTTCGTATTGTGATACTAACTATCTGTAATAAGTTAATTATGGATAATAGCAATTATTTATTCAAATTGCAAATGTCTGACAAATGAACGAATAATAATAATACCAAGTATTTATACTAATGTTAACCATTTCAGACGATATCTAATGACCCAGCGATTATAATGACACCAGACGGATAGCTAAATGACCCATTGACCACCACAATAAACATTTTTAGCAAAAGTTATAGTACCTTATAAAAATATACTATACGTTTAATTAAAAATATATCCATTTTAAATAACACTATTAAATGTTTATGAAATATTCCTTCACATTCGTTAAGATGTTTTAGAAAAGATTCCGTATTGTTGAGGTTTCATCAATAATAAAATCTATCAATAAGTTAATTAATTGGATGGATAATAGCAAACTTTTTATTCAAATTGCAAAATGTCTGACAAATGAACGACCGAATAATAATAATAACAAATATTTAAACAAATGACTAATGTTAACCATTTCAGACATATCTAAAGATATCACCCAATTACCCAGCGATCTATCCAGCAACAACACTAACTCATGTACCAACACACATACTGAGCAGTTATACCTTATATAACTAAACTACTTAATTTTTAATTTTAACCTGGTTATCGAAATGTACATTTTTAATAAAACAAAATACTCTCCGCCACTCCCGCAAACTAATTAATAATAATAAAATAATCAAATACAGCTTTATTTGTTAAGTTATATTATTAAGAAAAATGATGGATATTGGGTGTTTGGATTTAAGGCGCAAGGGCATCTAAGGCCATACGGCGCCAAACACTAAATAGGTTTCACTTTTAAAAAGGTTTTTAAAAAACAAGCCACATAAAACACAAAACATGTAAACAAAACAGTTTAGTTAGACAACTAAAAACAAGATACACTGACGGTTTTATTTAATAAAAAGTTTCAAATGAATTATTAAAATCAGCACAGCACCTTACATTTAAAACAGTGCGTTGACAACATTCAAAATCAAAGAATGAAAGCCAGACCAAATAACAACCAAAAAGGAAAACAAGGCAAGATTTGGGGATGAGTTAAAATCTGATGATAGAATTAGAGGTTTAAACACGTTAAAATGTTTTTAAGTCCGAGCCTGCCTATGCCATGTTACAATTTTAAACCTGTGACACTCATATTTAATATTCTTTAACTTGGTTTCACATAGGGAGAAGAAAATAGATTTTTTTTTTATTGTTGGCAGGATTTTCGTGATGGGAAAAAAAATCGGCACATTAGCCGGTTTCAGGTTAAAAATAGAATCTGTATCCGCCCATTAGCCGATTTCATTTTTAAAATGGAATCAAGCCAATGGCAATCGACTGTCTTACTTGTAAATCAACAATTCCAGATTTTGATATTATGCAAAGAATTTAAACTTGTTTTTTTTTCAGGTTTCTTATCAATTGATTTAGTTTATGTGCCGATTGGAATGATCTTGTTTTAAAAGCAAGTACATTTTTATTTTTATATACATATATTTAAAATTCGTGCCTTTTTACTATTTAATATTCAATTTTTGATTTTAAGCCAAGAAAAATACACTTAGTTTTTTTTTTTGGGGGGGGGGGCCCTTCTCTCAAGTGACTTACCTTGTGCTGAAAGGAATCATTCTCATCTTGTAAAAGTAAATAAATTTTTAGTTGTATGTATTTGAAATTATTTTTTTTTATTTTCTTTCAATTAATGTACAATACCTTTTTTCTATGTTAAATAAAAAAAAAAATTGTGTGCAGATACAAAAGAGCATAAAATTTAGTTTTATGTATTATTCCTGTACTTGTGATTTTTTATTATATATAATTATATAACATTAATTCTTAAGCAGCTATTTTTGAGTATAGTAATAATTAACTTATAAATAACCAAATTATGGTAATCTTTTATTTTAATTGTAGATGAAGGTGTTACTAGAATATTTGGATTCAAGGAAGGTTAGGGAAATAACAGACTGTGTGTAACCAATCTTCATACTGTATTGCAGGAAACTTTCAGTTTGGAAGAGGAAACATATATTCTTCAGAAATTTGATAAGGATTTTAATGATTGTGTTGATTGGGAAGACTTGACTGATTTAGATGATAAGGACAAATTTAGTAGGGTTGTTGGCAAGGTCATACAAAATTCAAATTTGCAGATACCATCTTTAACTTTAGATAGCTGTTCTGCAGTAGAGGGAATTGCTGAGAGTGAGGTTCAGGATGTGATCACTCTGCCATTGCGCTTGCAGCAATGGCCACATAAGGTGGTCTTGCCATTTGGCAATTTTTTCAGTTCGCTCAAAGAAGACCTGGCTGCTGGAAAGTGGTTAAACTGGAATAGCTCAAGAGAGCTAATTGGGCACCTTGCCAACTATGCTTTTGATTTAAAGCCATATCCCAACAAGGCAGAGAGACTGCAAATATGCCAGGCATTGGTAGATGAATATCCCCATTTGAAAAATGACATTGGAGTCGGTATTGGTGGGTTGGGAGCTGAAGCTCCAAAATAAACTCAAGAAACTGAGACAAGCTGATAATTCGTTTGGAAGTTCTTATAAGTCGAGTTAAATCAAAGGTCCCAAGGCAGTAAAGTCCCATGAAAAATTGCCATAAAAAATCCAAAAAGGGGAGTTAAATTGGGGCTGGCTCCAATCACGTGCGCCGGGAAACTCCCTTTTCTGTTGAGCTCCACCACAAACGAAACGAAATTTGTTTATTTGTTTTGAATTTATTCGTCCACCCGCAACTAGAGCTACACGAGGGCTATTGGCGACGGCGTCGTATTTTAAGAACCACAGTCAGGAACTGACAAGCCAACACCTGAATAAGCACCCAACGCAATCGTTAACCCGGCAGCAACCCCCAGCAGCCTCGGCTAACTTAGCATAGACTAAGAGAAAAAGACTCTTCTAGATCGAACTCAACTCATCTGATGCCTAGCGCCTCCAAAGTGTCTAACGGAACTATACACTATTAACGATTGATTTGTGATTGGCATAATTAAACTTTTTCGATTGCAGCTCTGTTTCTTCGAAATGTACTATAATACGTCAGAATTTTAATGGACAATTAAAATTTTCGATCTTAGCGCTACCTAATTCTTGAGAAAGAACTAAAAGAAACGCTAATTTTAAACTTTTTTAGCTTGGTATATCGTCGGAATCTGAATTTCATTTAACACGTTGGCTGGCTGCCGACGATAACGATTGAAACTTTCATCGATTGAGGAGTCTAAAGGCTGATGTGAAATAGAAGCAACAACCTGTTGTTATAACCAGTTCGTTAGAACAGAAATGAACTAACTGTTCTCCATTTTTCAAAAAAATGAAACCGTAAATCCGTCGTTCGCAGGTCGCAAAATTACAAGGTATGAGGTCCAATTAACGTCGCTCGCTGAACTAAACTGTGTCGCTAACTAAGCTTCTACATCGACAGACTCATCAACTGTCACTAATAATTGAATTGAAAGCCAATATATTTTGTTTCTAGTGATTAACTTTAATTTTTTTTCGACTATGAAATAATCATTAAATTGTAATGATTCATCGTTTGGAGGGGGGGGGGGGGTGGGGGGGGGTGCTTGAAAAACACCACAAAAAATAAAACAAAGAAATATTTGCAATTTTTTTATAGTTAGATAGTTAAATAACAAACTACAACCGCAAGGCAGCCGTGCAGCCGAAAACCATTACATAGTTTACCCTTAGAAAACAATTGGTGGAGTTAGTGTCTAAAACAATTTTCAATAAGAAAATCCTTATAATAGGCAATTCAATCAGAGCTTCAGATCCTTAGGGTGTATTTAATCCAAACTGGGTGTCCATTATACCCCCAGGCGAGTGCTGCCGTTGCCGGGTTAAGGGCGACATCGTACGCAGACGCAGCGTTAGGACTTGACGGATAATTTAACGTGCACATGCACTCGCTACACGGGGATATTATTCGTCGGTCGACATATTTTGGCTGCAAACGGGCCGTTTATAGTCGGACAGTTAGTTTTGGACGAATGCCCGACCCGACCCACCTGGGACCTTCCACCTTCCCTGCATGCTAAGCAATGCTGCTAACCGACACAAAAACGAGAAAATTTGAGAGTTGAGGCTACAACAGTCTGAGCAATCAACAAGACAAATGCAAAATAGCTGCCCTGATGTCCCTAACATATGCACATATCTCATTAGGAGGGAAGATATCCAACAGTAAAAAATCCTAGTTAGAGACCTGATGGAGAATTACCCTAGTACTATTTTTTCAAGTTGATGAACAACTTGAATAATTTCAAATACTTACTTCGCTAGTTAACAACATTGGAAAGGTTTTATCAAAGAAACATGAAAATCAGGGAGGGAGAAATCTTATAATTTAGTATCCTAATTTTTCCTCTATTCTTTAAATAGTTATCCTAATACCCTCATCAATTCGGTTTCCCGAAACGAGCTATCAAATACCCAACCCTCCAACTTTTTTCTGTCGCCGTCACTGACGTCATCGCGGAACGCGGAGGGATTTGAAAACAGCCAATCAACGGCCCTCTCCGCGCTCTTCCTCATGACGTCGCAAAGGCTATTCGACAAATTTTATGGATCAAAGGTCTGATACACAAACCTCATCGACTTAACAACATTCCTAACACTCTTAATAAAATTATTGCCCTCTTACTTAATTTTGACAGAAAAATAGCGTCATTAAGAAGTCCAAATCAGAGACATAAACATAGAGTGGACTGCGCATTCATAGTAAAGGCAAGCTATAGGGATGGAAAACCAAAACCGGTTTTCAAAAAACTGGTGGTCCCGGATTTGATTGAAAAAACCGGTTATTTTTTTGTATGAGGCCCCTACGGACCGTAAAACCGGTTTTAGGGAAAAACCGATGGAAAATGGAAAGCCAGTTTTTTCCTTAAAAACCGCTTATCCTCCTTGCAAGATGTAGCAATTTATGTCCTAAACATCATAAATCAGCCAAGAGGGGAAAGGTTGCTCACAATGGCAACTTAACGCTACCGTATTTCGGTTACGAACTATTCCAAATTGTCGCAAGGAACCTGAATATCAGCTAGCAAACCGAAGTGGAAGACTACCATCAATAATCCCATGTCACGTGAGGTTTCTACCAATCACGGCAGCTTGAATTTTTTTAATGTTTTTGCAGACGATTTTTTGAGCATTGTTGTGAATTTTTCTCTTTTGGCTTAAATAATAAATATTTAGAATTACATATCTTTTAATCTCCAGAGCATGTTTAACAATCGTGAATGTTTGTTACTCTTTAATTCAGTAAACGTATTTTTGTCAAGATGCCAAATGCTTGTGATTCCTAATTGTAAAGAGGAGGTAAAAAAAAAGGATTAGTCACGACTTTCACGGGTAAAATTTATTTAGTTCTGCATACATTTAGTAATTGTGTGGTTTCGTTATAAAAACTATAATTTCTATCGTAGGGAATTTATTCTAAAAGCTCTTTTATACTGAAGAATCTATTATTCATGATTAAATCAACGTTTTAGAACTCTAATTATAATAAATATTTTGGGCCAAGTCAATTAAATTAATGGTCTGAACATTGACAGCTTAGAAGTAGAATATTTTTTTTACAATTTTTGGGTCAAAACGAAACCTGTTTTTGCAATCGTAGTTTTTGAGTTTATTTATATTTAAAAAGTAGAGCAATTTGTTGAATTTGGAATATGTTGATGTGTTTTAGAAAGTTGATTTATTCCAGGTGAAATAAAGGAAGAAATCAATATTTCAAAATATATTTATAATAATAATATATATATATATTTGGATTTTTTTTTTTTAAATAAAGGAAGAAGCAACAATATTTCAAAAAAAAAAAATTGATTTAAAAAAAAATCGACCGTTTAGAACGAAAGTTATACAGAGACGGCAGAAAATATTCACCATGTCAATACCAACTTATATTACAGCAACACTCTACATAAACCTACTAACGTTCTTTTAAATCAATTTTTAATAAAAGAGTCCACATTTCAATTGTTCAAGTAATCTTAAATAGACGCAACAAAATCAAAAGAAATAATCTTAAGAGGATCTTAAAATGCTAGCGGAATTCATCCTTGCTCCTTTCCAAGCTTCTATATCATAACATTAGATTGTCGGCCTCTGTGGATCAGGTCGTTGTGGAAAAACTCGGCCAAATGGTAAACTCGCCCATAGATGCGAGCCAAACGCGGACACAGTCCATGTGGACTGTGTAAGTTAGATGTTTAGGACACTTTAGGTTTGCCAATGCGCAGTCCACTCTATGTTATGTCTCTGGTCCAAATACTCCACAAATCGACCCATTAGAGCAAGAACAGCACAAGGTAGCGTTATTTCGCCTACTCTGTTCAACCTCTTCGTTAACGATATCCCACAGTATTTCAAAACTACACTTGCCATTTTCGCCGACGATACAGCTAGCCTTTCTAAATTCCATCACCCGAAATATGCCACTAAAGCCCTTCAACACCACATCTATATTTTGGAAGACTGGCTTAAAAAGTGGAAAATTTGTATCAACGTTGACAAAAGCCAGGCAGTATTTTTCACTAAAAAACT
>JAJQQY010000058.1:0-15000 GCA_023701765.1 Hylyphantes graminicola
TAAAATTGACAAAAACTGTCATCTGAACTAAACCAAAAATCGATGTAAAACGAAATTCATTCCTTAATATCTTTTTCCCATAATAATAAACATCATAAAAATACATTTGACAATTTTCCGTAGTTAAACAAATGGCGAATCTAAATCTATTTCAAGGCTCAAAGTAGCGAGGGCGCAGCCATTTTTCGGTAAGTTATTAAGTTTTCCCTTTGCACACAATTTATACGTTCCTAAGATTTCTAAGGTCACGAAATTAATAACGAAAAAAATATTTTTCAGAAACCAGCTCTTAATAATAAAAAGCCATCACAGAAAAAATATTGTATCTCATTAGGTTTATAACCTCAAAAAGAAAATATCAACATAAAGGAACAAATTCCGAAACTTCAATACAGAGGAACGAAAGATTACATTTATTTCGGGAATTATACTGGGGGGATACTTGGCGGAATGATACTGAGGGGGGAATACAACGGCGGCGAGAGAGAGAGAGATCGAATGAAATTGAGAAGGGGAGGCCAGAAGTAATAATAATGGCAAAAATGAATCAAATCTTCATTCGTGTCAATTCGCCACGTACCGAAGGCGATAGCGTCATCAGATCGTTTCGATCAACTAAGGGACGTGTTTAAGTAACAGGGCGCCCCCTTACACGAATAAATCTCTTTTAGTATGCCTCAGTAGACCGCGGCTCCAAATTTATGTAACTCTGTAAATTAAAACGATCATTCATGAGGGTCGATGTAAAAGGTTGACTACATCTTTAAAAAAAAAACCGCTTAACTCCCCGGCGCAACAGCCCATTACTGAGCCAAGGCCTGCCGTGCCCATTTCAGCTTTCGTGACCTAGGTCTCTGGGGTGCTAGGCATATGTCCCGGTAAAGTGGTCAGCTTCACGCGGAACCCCCAGTGTTTAGTTCCCAAGGATGTTTGGCACCCATTTCATCAACCCACTGAAGGGATAAAAGGATGGATCAACCCCGTCCAATCCCTCGTTCCGGGATTCGATCAACCTGTGGCGTGGCAATGCGAAGCACTACCATTAAGGGGTCACAGGAGTCTTAAAAATGTGCAAAGAAGATACTACAAAGCATAGTTTGATCTTTCATGTCATTTTTTAACTACTCAATAAATGAGTATAATTTTTTTATATGTAATTCTACAGGATTTATATATTATAAAACAAGTTTCAAAATTTATGAAACTTTAGCCAAACTAAAATAAATGATATTAAACATGATGCTATTTGAACTCATTGTGATTAGTGAGGTCAAAATTGAAAAAAATGACCAAGAAAATGACTTTATATTGTACAAATATGTACAAACAAAGACTTATACCTAAATTCTCAGCTCAATTTTATTATAAATTATTTTTTAAAAACTTTAAAATCAAAATTTTAAAATTTTTATTAATTTTTTTGGAAAAAAGTTTTTTAAATAATTTCTAATTCAAATTGAGCTGAGGATTTAGGTATAAGTCTTTGTTTGTACATATTTGTACAATATAAAGTCATTTTCTTGGTCATTTTTTCAATTTTGACCTCATAATTTGCCGCGCAAGCCTAATCACAATGTGTTCAAATAGCTTCATGTTTAATATCATTATTTTAGTTTTGTCTAAAGTTTCATAAATTTTAAAACTTGTTTTGTAATAAATAAATCTTGTGGAATTACATATAAAAAAATTATACTTATATATTGAGTAGTTAAAAAATGACATGAAAGATCAAACTATGCTTTGTAGTACCTTCTTTGCACATTTTTAAGACTCCTATGACCCCTTAAGGGATGTGGAGGGAGGCGCGGATAAATATTTTGACACAATATGGAGACGAAAAGTTGATTAATTTATTTCCGCGTGGTTTTGTGTGAAGGGCTGTTTTCAACTTAGGTTCAAATAGGAGGAGGTCTAGAGGTGTTTGCTATGTGGCGAATAAATTGTTTGTAAATGAATGATATTTGAATGAAAACAAAAAATTTGCAATCACAAACAACTTTGAGGAATTTGTTAACTTACGAAGTTAAATGTTAATGTTACTGGGGGGGGGGGGTACTGCGGCGATCGAATGAAGTTGAGAAGGGGAGGCCAGAAGTAATAATATTGGAAAAGGGTGGCCCTTTACTTTGATAGTTACAGAGTCTCAAAGATGACAATTTTGGAAAAAAGGCCATATTCAAAGGTCAATAACTCGAGAAGGCAAGAATCAGTAACTTGAAGATACAGTTGTATATACACCTCAAATATTGTAGTTTTAGACCCAGGTGAAAAATCTATGGGACTTTTCGAGTTTGGTTAGAAGAGGAGGAGGTCTAGAGGTGTTTGCTATGTGGAGAATAAATTGTTTTTAAATGAATGATATTTGAATGAAAAGAGAAATTTGTAATCACAAGCAACTTTGATGAATTTGTTAACTTACGAAGTTAAAAGTTAATGTTACTGGGGGGGGGGGGGATACTGGGCGGATTGATACGGAGGGGGAGTACTGCGGCGATCGAATGAAGTTGAGAAGGGGAGGCCAGAAGTAATAATAATGGGAAAATGAATCAAATCACGTACCGATGGCGATAGCTTCATCATATCTTTTCGATCGACAGAGGGACGTGTTTAAGGGAACCCTTACACGAATAAATCTCTTTTAATATGCCTCAGTAGACCGCATCTCCAAATTTATGCTGCTCCGTAAATTAAAGCGATCATTCATGAGGGCCGATGTTAAAGGTTGACTCCATCTTCTCGGGAGGCGAAATTGTTATCTCTCCGTGTAAAGGATGTCGAGGGAGGAGCGGATAAATATTTTGACACAATATGGGGACGAAAAATTTGATTAATTTATTTCCGTGGTGCATGTGTGAAGGGTTGTTTTCGAGTTAGGTTAAAAGCGTCTCTAGAGGTGTTTGCTTAAGTGACGAATAAACAGTTTTTAAAAGTATGATATCTGAATAAGAAAAGAAATTTTCCATCACAAACAACTTTGATGAATTTGTTAACTTACGAAGTTAAAAGTTAAGTAAGTTGTTAGAATTATTTTACATATTTACGATTACAATTTTTTTTCAATCTTTACAAATTGCAAACACCCTTGTGGCATCTCTCTGAAGTATCGTAGTACGAAGTAATGCATAGGTATGAATTTATACGTATTTAAATCTGGGTTCAAATGTTTTTAATGTTTGATAGCAAATGGTAGTATAAATGCCAATGAAACTGTTTATTTTGTGAAATAAAATACCTGTAATTATTGGATATAAAAATTATTAAATTTCACTTTACAATATTTCATGTAAATAAATTGATCTGATTGCTTTTAATATAACCTGAAGTGCATTCGAATATATTTCTGAGGGGGGTGGGGAGGGGAGAGAGCTATATATAATGTTAATCATAGAAGTTGTGGAGGGGGATGTATCTTTATATCCTCCCATGGTTGAAGCCCATGAGTATTATAAAATCTAAATTTTGCGATTTTATATTCTTTTTTATGAAAATAAACCACAACAAAGGATGTCTTACTTCCCGAAAAAGACTACGTCAATCGAGAAGAACGTGCAAAAAGTTAAACTTCCATAATACGCTGTGAGACTCAGTGCACCTTTATTACAGCTGTTAATAAACTCTCTGGTGATATGAGACTTCCCTTGAACCGAGAACTTGCCCTTGAACCAAATTTCCCCCCGGTTTTTTTTCATTATGCAAGGGCTCCTTTCGAATGCCTTCAAAAATGAATGCTCAAAACCGATGAAATTTTCCTTAATCTAGACAATCCGTTTACTGGCAAATGCTCCGAGTTTTCGTTTCCTCAAGGTGAGGAAATTTGAATCGTCATTTTTATGAGGATTTGAATGTCGTCTTATCTAAAGAAATATTTCGTCATTTTTGAGCATGTGAGTACAACAATGCGATTCAGTTTCCTCAAAATCAAGATACAGAATCGTCAAATCACGATCGTAAAATTAAGGATTCGCTTTTACTCAAAAGTCACGTGATAGTTTGACGAAACAATCCTCAAAATTAACGAACTGAGGCTTGAGGATTCATGAATCGTCAAAAAAGAGAGTGTTATTTCTGAGAGTGTGCGGACTCCCGGGATTGTGTTTTTTGCCCTTCCGCTCTTGGTGAACATCTTCTCTCCTGTCCTGCCTTCCAGGATGTTGTTTCTTCAGATTCTTTTGCGACCCTCCCACCTTCTGGGGCTATTTCTCATATGTATTGGATTGCAAGACGTCGTATGCTCGAGAGAGATTAGACGGGCATAATTAAAAAAGTAGGGGAGACCGGGGTTAGTTGGCACAGTTTTCACTTCAAAATTTTTCTAATTTTTTGGTTTGAAGATATTTGAAATGTAAAAAGTTGGTTATGTAGGTAAACATTTTGGCTACAAATCACACATACAATTGAATAAATATATTGTTGCCACTTTGTGTGAAAAATGTTTTTTCTTGTCCAGTCAAACAATGCCAACCTACCCCGGTATCGGGGTTAGTTGGCATAGGTAGTGGGGTAAGTTGGCATAAGTGAGGCAAGCGTTTTTACTCGTCTTTATGTAAGGTGTAATTATAATGAATGTAAATCAGCTTAAAATTAAACATTCCATATGTCCTGGGCGGTAAATGAATGTTGGTTCATTACTGATTATAGGAGGTTGAAAAATCTTTGAACTTTATGTGGGTTGAAACTGGACGTTCGAGCCAAACTCGTTGCCGCAGGGGTACGTATTGAAAGTTGTGGGTGAAGTTTTAGGAAAAAAGAAAACCAGTCAACACCTGCTGATTCTTTTGAGTCCCAACTACTAGGATGTGCAGTATCATTAGCAACTGCATATTGATATGCCAACTTTCTTGCTTCTTTTGGGCTCAGGCCGAAGTATATGTCACTTGCCTTCACAAGGTACTCACTCAAAGCAAATTCTTGTTCAGGAGTGAACACCTGCCCCACTATCCCATATCCTCCAATACCCTCTGGTACCCTTTAGGCAGAGAGAATTCATTTTTAATTTTGCGATCTTACAATACCATGCGAGACTTTTAACATAGATCTTAAATTCATCCGCTACTTTTCTCAAACTTTTTTTTTCAAGTAAGTGAGCCTCAACAGCTCTCTTTCGATGATCTGCTGTCATTGTAGCCCTCTCAGTTTTTCGTTTATAGGTACTCATAATCTGAACAAAAAATATTTATATTATCATAGATAGGTAAGGCAGAAAAAGTGAACTTACAGTTTCCGTTTATTACATAATAATAACTAGATAACCGTTTGCTTGAAATCGTGCTGAAATTTGTATAGTCTTAAATTTTGCCATTTGTTAAAACTCTGAGTATGGCAAATCTACGTATTAGTTCTAAAGCAAAAGTTAATGTCTGTCCAGCCGTTATTGAGTTATGACTGCGAAAAGAAACGCATTCCGCAGTTATATATGTATAGATAAAAATAATGATAATTTATTATTATAAAGTAGCCTATACCTAACTAAAATTAGGTCGCTATGAATGTTGGCATACTTATGTCAACTTACCCGTTGTTGCGGGGTTAGTTGGCATACCCAGCCAGCGTATGTCAACTAGCCCCCGAGTCCCTATGCCAACTAACCCCAATAGAGCAAGTAAAATAAACATGGCGACCAAAACTTTTGCTTATCAACTGAAGCAGAAATGGACTTATAACCTCGTAGCTAAATGCCCAAAGATACTAAAAACTTGTGAACGTTATTCCTGAATGACTATACTACTGTACAAAACGACAAATACTGAATAATCAAAATTTTACTTTCTTATATGAAAATCACGTTTTCCATCCTTCCTCTAAAGGCAATGGCTGGATCCAACTGGCGTTCTCATGCAAGTTGGACGTTTAAATGACGATCGTGTGACAGGCTCAGTAGCGCTCTTAATAAACAGTGAAAGTTTTTAAAGGCACAATGCCAACTAACCCCTTATGCCAACTAACCCCGGTCTCCCCTAATAATAATACGCTGTGATGAGGCTCTCGAGCTATAAAACGAAGAACATGCTTTGTTTTGTAAAAATATTTTCGAGTTAAATATTTTATTAAAACGTCAAAGTATAAATAAATTATTATTATAATTAATGAAATGAGGGTCTAAAATTGTTAAATCGTCGCATACAAAACATGCACATCTGAGAATTTAGCCATACCGCTGACTAAACCTCCCACTCTACGATAACCAACAACTAACTTGGTAAGCTAAGTAAAACGTCATTCATTAAGTTCAAATTAATATGGATGTGAAAATTGAAAATTAATTTCTGTTCCTTTCCCCACCTTCTTCAACCGAAGTAAGATTGATCAAGACGAATCACCCCCATCGTAGGCAATAGATATTAATCCAATCATCGAGTGCGGCTTTTAAAAACTTCGACGTCCGCATTTCATTTGGGAAGTTTGAGAACTAATTAAATGCCACCATTTTGTAAGTCAATTGGCCCCATGGGAGGGATTGCGAGCGTCGGTTCTTTAAACGTCACAGAAGTGAGTTTGGGTGTGATTAATGACAGAAAGCAAGGGAGACACACAAGACTTGCGTAGTTCAGCAAAAGTTTAAATAATGTTTGAATTATTTAAAGTTTGTTAACAGGATGATCAGGATTAAAAAGCTGCTGTAAATGGTAAAATAACTGCAAGAGAAACTATGACACTGTAAAAAACTGTTAATTTTATTTTAAAAAAAGCCTCAGATATTTTCTGAAAAATACAGTTCCTTGCTTTTAAAATATTTTCTGTGAAAATATGCTGTTTAGAACAGAGTCTGTTCGTTCATAAGAACTGTTAGCTCCGTGTCTAGGGCCCCCATATTGTAGGGGCTCCTAAATTGCAGTTTATATTATGCTAAATGCTGTAAATCCCAAAATATCAGTAAACTAAAAACAATTTGGATACCCCACTTTGCGTTTTGATCTATGTTTATAAGGAAGCCTATTAAATTGTAGTAAAAATTTTATACTAAGGTCATATAGCATAATTATTACTGAAAATCATACATAACATTTTCCGCAAAAGGACCATGGTAGACTTCTGCCTATAGTCTGAGATTTTCTAGAACAGGCTTAGGTTTAGAAAAAAAATCGTTTCTACGCACGTAAGGATAACTATACTGCAACCGAAAAAGCATTTTAACTGTTTGTGGACTCTGGGTTCCGAATTTCGGTACCGAAGTAGCTCAATTGGGAAAGCGTAGGAAAGGATCCCAAGGTCCGTGGTTCAAGTTTGAGTTCAGCAGTTTATTTCTCCACGGTTGTACCGTGTCCAGTATCTTCGCCTGTCACTGGGCTGACCAGATGAGTAAAATATTGGGTTTTCTTTACAATTGGTCTGTTAAAAAACATCCTTTGCTTTAACCATTTCAGTCCCAATGACAATTTGGCATCTTCATTTTAGATTTTTTTTTCTGATCGTCTATAACCATTTATGATATCAAAAAGCACATCATTCGATTCTTCAAATTTTTTTCGATTAGAAAAAAAACTTTATTGATCAAAATAGATGAAAGCCTTAATTTTTTTTAAACTATGATCAGAAACATGATGATGCCAAATGGCATCACTGGGACTGAAGGGGGTAAAATTACAAATTGTGCCTACCATATAAACACATAATATATCAGTTAATTATACCTTTTTTCTGTAAAAACAAATGACTTTTTTTGCAGTGGAGTTGAAAAATGCATGACACATTTTTATTATTTTTTTATCCAGAATTCGGCAATATAGTTCCTCACTTTCGTGTTTCATTACGATATAGATTATAAACGGAATCTTTTGGTCGGTAGTTGATTTGTTAAAGTAGTTTTCACTATGATTAGTAGTATTATTACACTACTCAAAAGAATTAGGGTAATGCATGGTTTAAACCCTTCTAATAATAATGATTCCATTTGGAATCCTCAGCTTGCGATTTTTTTCTCATAAAGTTGAACTTGTACTTATTTATCAATGCATGGAAGAACTATATCTCCCCCTTGAAGAATTAAAAAAAAATGTCTCAAAATTTTTTTTGAAATAAATTGACCCTAAATTCTTCACGCTTGCATTCTTGGATGTTTGGAAATTGATTTTAACTTTTTTATTAACAAAATTTTTTTATGAAAAATTATTGTTACGATTTATTCAAAAGTTATGATTCCAATTTGTCCCCCCTAAATATTAGTTAAAAAGATTTTTCCGCGTTTTTTCCCATTCCAATCTGGATGCATAAGGAATCTATTTCACAATTTGTTTTGATTTTTAGAATGGAAAATAAAATGTTGGAACTGAAAAGGTTAACAAAGTACGCATAGTGCTCCCCTAATTGTTTTGAGCAGCGTATTCTCAAGACATTTTTTACGAAAATTTTATGTAAACTTTCCAGTAAAAGGCATTTTTTTTCACACATAGCTTATTTACAAACTCGGAATTTTCGTAAATTTAATTAAATTTAAAACACATTTAAACAAATATGGTAACATCCATTGGTAACATAGGGTAACTTTCTAATCAAAACCAAAATTCAAAGTACTACAAATCGTATCCTAGAAAAATATACGATTTGTACATTCCTTGGTTTTATCTGAAGAGATTTAGAAAATATAATTTCTTTATAAGAATTTTTTTTTGAATTTCATAGTTAATAGCAATCAAAACCGTATTTGCAATTTGCATAAAAAAAATTCAATACACAATTATAATTAGTATTTTTGTAATAAAAGAGGTTAAAAAAATTTAACATATTTTTATTCGGAATGTTAGTTGAAGCAATTTAATTGCTAAAAAGGATGATTTTTAAAATATACTGATATAGAATACTAGTTTTAGTACGATATTGCTATATATTTTTTGGAAGCGAGACTTATACAATAAAGGCTGAAGTTTGTTGAAATTTATAATTAAATATTACGTATATAATTAATAATAATTTTTGAAAAAATAATTATTATTTGTGGTATCTTTAGTTTTAATTAAATATAATTATTATGATAATTATATATACTTGCAAAACATTTCTAGAAGAAAGGGAATGAAACATGAAGCACAATATTCTGATTTACTTCTGGAAAGGACGAGTTATGATTACTATTAGTTTAGTTTTTGACATGTATGCATTATTTCTTAAAAAGTGCAGTCTTAATGAGTGTAGTTATATTTTTTCTAGTAACGCGGGTCATTTATTCGTTCAATTATTTCTATTTCGACAGCTCAGATACAGCCTTTGCTGGAACTTTATGCGGAAGGAAGTTAATTAACATTGGTGTGGGGGATAACCAGTCAGTTTAGGGACGTTTTGCTTTAAAAGCGCGCCATTTTGAATTGTTTTACAAATTAATTTCACCATCGGAGTTGGCAGTAACGTGGGATCTTTTCCCACCGAAAACCGTACATGCTTCAAATAAAATATTAAGCTCCATTTTGGAATAAATGACTTCGGCTATAAAGTGTTTCACAGCAAAATTAATTTTTAAAAAATCAAGTTGTATGAATTATTTAAAAAGTAAACACTTTTTAAGTTTATTTTTTGCAGTTTATTTTAAGTTTGTCACAAACAAATATCAACTAAAATATAAATAGACTGTTTAAAAAAAATACTATACATTTTACATTTCATAGTCAATCACTACATAAAGTTTAATCAACAAATAATAAAATGAGTTGTTTTTCTTTCAGCATTGTGTCATCACATAGCTCTAGCATACAAAAATACAAGAGGAAATTTTGAATATCGATGCATCGAAAAGCCTTGTTCTAGTAATGCCTTACATTCTATTGAATTATTTTTCAGCAAAACTCAGAATTCGCTAATAAGAAAGTTTAGAATTTCAACGAAAATCTAAAGTTGAGTATTTGCCCGAGACGAAAGAATCTATCTGAATAACTTACTACTTTCCTCCTAGTTTTTAAAATCATCTTCCAGAATAGCTTCTAATAAAAACGGAATCGTTCTTGGAATCCGTCCGTCGTGGTCATTAAAGAACTCTAAAGCATCTTATGATCCAATTACCGTATGGCCGAGATAAGTTGGATAGACCTCGACAAAATTCTTTAATCTTATACACAGCCAGGTTTTCGGTACTGTCTTCATGTCTGTGGATTGCTTTGACAAAGGTATGACCAACTTATGGTCGATTTTGAAAAAAATGATTTTTACAATCAGAATTAAAACTTTATACAAGGTATAGCAAAATACAACAACAGAATTAAAAAAACGAAGTAAAACAGATAAATCATTTAAAAAACCAAAAAAAAATATTTTCATTCAAAAATCCTTTTTATTAAAAACCTTTTATGCGTGCCTTCAAACAGTTAGACAAAGGTAAAAGGGGCACATCCCTAATCAAGTAACATACTTAGATTGTTCAAACAAAGATATACTAAGATTTAATCTCCAGTGGTGTGGCATGTATATAATGTTGTTCGGTTCCAGTAATGAGAATAGCGAACAGATGATATAGGACAAGTTAGTCTGCAGATAGTCATCAACAACCTCAAAACCGTATGTTCCCAGCTAAAAATTTTCTTCAAAAATTCTACAAAAAAAAAAAATCTGCAGAAATTTGGGACTGAAGAAAAAATCTGCAGATTAAATTCTACAGAAAATCTGAAGATTTTTTCTTCAAAAATCTACAGATTATTTTCTTCAGTCTCAAATACCTGCAAATTTCTACAGATATTTTCTACAGAAAATTTGAAGATTTTTTCGGCAGAAATTTGCAGGCATCTGGGACTGAAAAAATCTTTTGTAGAAAAAAATCTACAACCTTTTCTACAATTTTTTTTTCTCCTTTTATAATTCTTTGTATCTGAAGAGAAAAATCCTATTTCCCTGAAAAAAAATCTGTTCTAAAATAAATACTTCATGCAAATAATGAAATGTGTTAATTTCTTGAACTGTGTTTTCCTTGAAATGTTTGGCAATTCCTTTTGACTTTTTTCTTGAATATCTGTTAAAAAAATTGGACGCATCTAGCTTCTTTATTTCTTCGTAAAACTTGCCTGAAAGAAAAAAAAAACTTTGCCAACCTATCTCATTCATTTGTGCGTTGGTATTTTTAAATAATTTCTTGCATTAAGTATTAATAACAACGAATATCTATCAACATCTAAACGATCTCTGTCTTAAATAGCCAAGTAAAATAACCAGGTATTTATCTAAAAAAATTATAACAATATTGAATAACCTATCAAAAAAATTGTCTACAAATTTCCCAATTTATCCTGTTTTACTGAATTTTAAACATCCTAAAACTTAAAATATTATGGATGGAAAAAAACTAAAAAACTGGAGTGAAGAGATTTACCAAAAAATCAACAATAAAATCTATTTTCCTTTATTTATATTTTTAAATATATATTTTTTTAATTTAAGAAGAGTAAGTTCTTTTATTGGCTACTAGTATGCATAAAAATGAGATATTCGCTATATAGACACAACACCGCTTACGTAAACAATATTAAGTTCAAAATTTAAAAAATAACATGAATATAACTTACCTTGTAAATGAAATCCTGTTAACTTTACATTTAAAATATATTTTTAATATTTATTGATTAGAAACGCCTGCTTTACACATTTAGGTAGACACCGCACCACGCCGGCGGAAAAAAAAATGTAAACAAAGCAAGAGCAGAACATTACAGTTACAGCGTGAAGTTAAATGTAGGAATAATTTGCATGGTAACAATTTATGTACTCGAAGTTTTAACTCGAAGTGTAATTCTTTTTTATTATTATACTAACAAACAAAAAACCAGACATGTATGTTGCAAGACAACTGGCCTAAAAAAAAAAGAATGAAGCATATGTCCTGTAAAAGCGTACGATTAATAAATACTTGTTCAAATGCGGGGAATGGAATGCACATTACAGTTAAGTCGCATATAACTTAAGAAAAATTTTATCAAGAAAAACATTTTTAAACTAATCCAACAAAAGTTTGAAGAAAAAATATTTTCAGAAATGCTGATTGAATGAGGTATCAATAATCCATAATTTTAATTTAAGGTTACATAAGGATACTATTTAACCGTGATTTTAGTCTTTATTTGTATAAATTATAATAAACCAACTTTAATTTTGATACATAAAAACGTTAATTTTTCTATTAGAAAATACATAATTATAAAATTCTGCTAAATAGTTGAGCTCAAATATAGATGTTGTAGGGCTACTGAACAGCTTAAATACGCATACTAATGTATCAATAAAAATATATTCTTCCCATCTTACCCTAAGTATTGCAAAATATTGGGTGGCATATCATCAAATTAGAAAATTAATATAATTGAGTTTAGTTAACACATTGTCTTTTTAAAACCTCCAGACGAAAATAATGTAAAATCTTTTTGTCCCAACTATCTAACAGAGGAAAAGCCCATGTACTTTTAGTTTATCCCGTACTCTACTTTTAGAGGTTTTTGTTATCTTACAACTGATCGGGTATTTTAATTCGAACTTATACCAATGTTTTTAATTTGAATGAAAAAGAAATTAACCAAATTCAAAAAACATAATAAATTAAATCCTTTAAGAAGATAACTGAATTATGCTTGAAATACAATAAGATACACCATGGTGCTCTGGGGGAGAATTAGCACAACCACTCACAAATTGAGTACAAACTGTTTCAAAATTCCACTGGATTCTAATAAATATAAAAAACTGAATTCCCCCCTATAATTAATAAAGACAGTTTAGCCCAAGAGTAGTTTTTAAACTAATTATTTATTGCATAAGCTTATTATTCTATTACATTGCTGATGTTGGCAACCGCGATTTAACAAAACAAAGTGTAAAGGATAATCTCCGATGTCATACCTTTCTAATTAAAAAGAATTTAGATAAAAGGAAGGTTAGAACAGAATCAAAGGGAATAATGAACAGATGGGCATCTACACGTGTCATACATACTTAATATTTAATTCTTTAGAAATTTCTAATTAAAAAAGGGAAATAGTAATTTGAAAACTCTTTTTGCGATCTAAAGAACTTACCAAAATACCAACGTTGTAAATAGTTCATTATTTAAGGTTCACACAAAAAACCTATTTGCATTTAAAAACATCCCCAACTGTTTGTAGATGAATAGAAATGATCCAGATACTATTCAATCTAATTATTCCAAGTGTAAGAGCCTCATAATTAAGTTAAATAAAAGTATCGTGACTTTACAAAGACAAAATATAAATAAATTCATGAGCTAATTTAGTTATATTTTTAAGATAAGCTAGTCTGACGAAGTTCTCAACGACCGAATTTATCTTTTACTCATCCAAATATAAAAGATTCATGAGGTATTTAATTACATTTCTTATCGTAAGTGTAGATAACGAATTTAATGATTTACTCGGTTTCTTATTGGGACGGATGCTTCCTAGATTTTACCAGCGTAACTCGATTGTTTTTTGTCAAACTGTATGAAACGTATATGATTCGGTAAAGTTAGAAATTAGATGGAATTAACCAATGAAACTTGGTTTTTCGCTTTAACGCGTGTTTTTCTCCAAACTAAACTACAATAACTAGTTATATTATAATAAAATTAACATTACACACACAATTACAACGAGTATGAAAATTGTGATCAATCGAGACAACTGTACAGTCGATGAATAAATTCTTAAATCATAAGATAAACTTCTTTTCTTTTCATTAATTTTATGGTTCCGTACAAGTCCATCATATGATAAAGTAGTAATATAAAAAGTAGACCAAAAAGCCGGGGCGGGGGGAATCGAAAATTTTAAAACAAAATCCATTCTTGACAACCTGAAATAAAACTCATCTATGCTGTTTCAAAAGCGGATGATCCCTGTATATCAACAAAAGAAAACTTTTTTAAAGGGGACTGAAGAGTTAAATTTTTTTTTTTCAGTGTGATACATTTTTTGAAATTTAGTTTTTTTCCAAATCGATTGCAAACTTAAATAGTACACGAAGTAGCAACATAAGGAAATAGAGAAAAAATGTCAACGTTTGTTGTGAATGTGAAAAAAATAACTGTTTAGTAACAGCAGCTATAATATCGATTTAATACAGTGTTCATAATGATGAGATGAATCCAAAAGGAGTGCAGAAGATTTCTATTTTAGCTGGACAAGAAAAAGACATACAAATGAATTTTCTCTCCAAACAAAAAAAACGGCAACTTCCTCTTAAAGGTATGACACCATTGCATTATTGAACACCTTCAATATATATTAAAACGGCCGTTATTTAACCGGGTTTTTTTCTTTCAGCACTGTCATCAAAACAAATTTTTTTATCATTTAAAAATATTCAATCGATTCCTTCCGTTATTAAGGCACGTCGAGACAAAATAGGGGAATATTGGATTGAGAATAAAGAGTTACATTTCAAATTATGTATATCACAATTATATTTCTGAAGAAAATGTTAACCTTTTTTATTTGAAATATTTCAAGCATCAAAAACATGTTTTTTACTTTCTTAGAATTGTGGAACTGATCGGGTTTTAAAACATCATGATGAATAGATAACCGAATTTTCAAAAATTGAATATATTTTCACTTTTAATATCTATTTTCAACCTTCTATTATTGAAACAAAAGTTTTTGAAATTTAGTATTGTACTAGAAATAAAATGCGATAAACTTAAAATTTGCTTATTACGAAAAGCGGAAAATTTTGTGGCGGAGGCATGCACTTCTTTACAAATTACTTTCACAGTAAGTAAAGATTTGTTTTTTTCTTGTATATAACTTTGAAACCCTTTTTGAAATCCAAAATTTATTAATCTGTTTGAACTGTTAATATTCACAGTGTTATAAGAGTAAATTAATCACGAATTAACGCTATAAATGGGAGAGAAAAAATTATTCTGTAAAGTAGACCAAATTATAATGGAAAATAACTGCTAATATTATTAAAAATATCGTAATTACCTTAAATATTAAATAAAAATAAAGATTTAAAAGTTCTTCCTTTGAAGAATTATGTATATTTTCCTTTATTATTGCTTTTAATTATTGAATTCTATAAAATATATAAATTAACAAA
>JAJQQY010000059.1:0-15000 GCA_023701765.1 Hylyphantes graminicola
TTAATGAATCATTTAGTATGCAGACGAAATAGATGCCATAAAAGTACTATGTTCTCAGCTAAAAATAAATAAATTCAATTGATTCTGATATAAAAACATCTAAAAAAAAAAAGCGTAATTTTAGTACATTTTCATTCTACGTAACCTTCCAAGCAGCGTGGCGAAGAAAATGTGACTGATAGTACTGATCCTCGATACTCTACTGATTTCTCGATCGTGAAATACAAACTTTTAGTGGTAGGATAATGGACATTCAAAAATCACTGTCTCGGCTGATATTTACTTCCTACAATACCCAAACCCTTTAGAGATAAAAGTAACCAGTTTTTCTTATCTTATAGGCCATAAATTCCTCTTCCCCAGATGTGTATATATAGTAGCAAACCTCGGAACGGGTAATTCGACACCAGGTTCGGGGAAAAGAGTTCGGCACCCTTCACCATCGTCCCGTTCGAGAGGGAAGGGGGGTAATTTCTCCCCCGATCTTCCTTCTGTCCGGGAATGCGAAATTTTCCCTCTTAGGAGTGGAGTTTCAAAATTGGCATCAGACAGCCTTCAGAAAGTAACGGAAAAGTAACGACATTTTCCGTTACTTCGTTACCGCTAAAAGTAACTAAGTTACAGTTACAGTTACTTTCTGAAAAATCTAACGGCGTTACTCATCGTTACCAAAAAAAAGTACCTGTTACAAGTAACGGCGTTACAAGTAACGCGTTACTCCAATCCCTGCTTTTTAGTGTAAAATTGTACTAATATCGTTATTAAATTTGTTTAGTTCACCGGGATATCTTTTTTCTTTAATTTATCATATAAAAAATACATGATTCATGAATAAAAAAGTGAAATTAGGTCATTATGTACTTTAAATTAGCATAATCTCGTATTTGTGTCTAAACTTTTGAGACCATACAAAATTTTATTTTATGAAAAAAAATTTGTTATAGCAAATCAAGCTATTATGTTTCAATATAGCATTTCAAAATACTATTATAATATATACAGGGATGTCTTGAAATTCTACTATCCCAATTCTAAATTTTACAGCTAAAAAACGTCATTGTCTAAACTTTTGGATCGCAGTGTACAATAAAATCAGTGTACTACACGTAAGGAGTTTTTGCACGTCTTTTTATCGTATTCTATTCTAAAATCTGGAATGGATATATGTCATGAGCAACATATCGGTAAGTTTAATTTCTTCTCTAAAGTGTATGAGGATGAGTATGCTTGTAATTAACTTGGGCGCGTTTTTTTATAACTTTCTATTGTTTTTATCTGAATGCTTTTAACATAAATCTAGAAATGGCTGCTCAGTCAGTTCTGTTTTCATTACATTTAAATGAATGTTTCATATTTAAAGCACGTTTTTTAATAATTAATTGCTATTTTTACGGCATAAATGCATACATTTTTTAAAATTATTTTACATCGGAGATTCGCCTGTCCTGTATGACGCCAAAAGTACACTTAACAATATGAATGGACAATTCCCACATTTTTTTATTCGACGTAAATAGGTGAGACAAAATAAGGGCCGAAAAAATTTTTGTTCTCCGATGCGTAGTTATTTTTTTTATTTGATTTTATAGTTAGGGTTTTTAAAAGCGCGCGAAAAACAGTACGTTCCGCGAGGAATCGACTGTGACGTACATGTACACCACACGTGACCAAATCTCCTCAGTTGCGTATAGCGATAGGCGGGATATTCCCACTGAACTGAACTGAAACTCTGGAAGGAGTATCGAAACACTCGTCAAACGGGTCGGTGAAGCCCGGCAACCCTGTAAGAGTAACCCAACTTTTGCCGCCAATCCTATACTTTACCTGTTAAAATAGACATTTTAAACCAACTTTTTCAAGAATTTTTTAAGCAGAAAATTGATAGGTTATTGCTTTAGGAGGTTCTTTACATAATGAAGTTTCGGAAACATGTACTTTAAAAAAAATAGAATTGCGGCAACAATCTTTAAAACTTAAATTCCTTGGAATACTATTCTTGGCGAGCGATTGGCGATATCCAATGCAAACTGCAAGTCAAGTGTCCATTTTGATCGGCGAGGTTATGCCAAATATGGCACATATTCTCCCTAAAGCTGTCGCCAAGTGACCCAAAAAAAAGCTTCACCAGCTTATCATGGAATGATTCTTCCAGAGTTTCAGTTCAGTTCAGTGGATATTCCACAAATCGTTTCTCAAAACTTTATATTTTCGTTTTCTTAATGCAGTAAGTTTGTATTTATTATTTAATAATGGCATATTGCTACTGCTTAGTTCCCTAGTGTCGAATACGACTACAGAAAAGAGAAAAGATATATTTTAACTTGCCAACATAATCGGTACAGCGAAAACGATGGTTTTCAGCCATGCGACGTGATCCAAAAAAAGGAACCAGTTTTTAATAGGATTTTGGACTGACTTAACTATTCTTTAAAAATATAAATTTACATGTAAAACATGGTAAAGAAAAAATGCAGAGCCACAAACGCACAAAATTAAATTAGTTATTAGGTTTTTTTTTTAAAGTACTACGGATAACATGTCAAATGTAGCAACTTAGGATATCTAAAAACATTGTTAATAATGTTTACTTACAGACTTCTACGTTAATAGTATTAATATTTTTGAAAAGTTCAATATTTTTTTTCCAATTTTTCCTTTATTCCGATGGTTAAAACTAAAAGTTGTGCAAACAAAATATGTCACGCTTTTTACACGTTCAGACGAAACTAAGCAATTTTCTGAAAATCAGGACGGCGACTTTTTGCTTTCTACAGTAGTACCTTTATTCATATTATTTTAATGTATGACTTGAATTAAAAGAGTAATACTAAAATCCGACGAATAAATTATGATATTTTATCAGACAAGGAAAATTGTGTTTTGTAAAAACGGTAATTTTGTTATGAATGACCTGTGTTTAATTAGAACATTTTAACAGCACAAAATACTATTAAAACTTTATCCATAATAACACAATTCTATAGGTAAAACAAGAAAGAAATAACCTTTCAGAAAAACAATTAAAAAAAAACCGAGTAAACTATCCAGGACACCTTTAAAAAAATGAGCTTCTTGTGTGAAATAAAAAAAAAACCTGGAAAAAACATTTGTACCGCGAAAAGGGATTTGAACCCGGGACCAAATGAATACGAATCGCTTACTCTACCACTAAGGTACGATGCCCGTTATATATAATGCTTAAATTGCTATAAAAGTTTAAGGGAGTTACTTTCAAAATTGAAAAAACAGTAAAGTTTAAAAAGATATTCAAAATTTTGACTTAAAAAAATGAAAACAACTTGTAAATATATGTTTTTATTGCTTTAAAATGATTATTTTGGGTAAACACTATACATAAAAACACTATAATTTAAAATTTTTATGTTATTATTACTAAAATGTTTGCGGTACCGTATCCCTTTAAAATATATCTCTTAAATTACTTTTTTTTAAAATCAACTTATGATTAAATAAATTTTAAAAGAAAATAAACAAGAATAGGAAATTAAGGCAAAAGAAAGTTATAAAGCAAAAATGAACCTTAAAAAAACATGGGAGAATCGAAAAATCGCAATGACTGAAGTAGCTAACGAACCCTACGTGGTGTACATGTACGTCACAATCGCTTAGCCAATAGCAGAACGTTTCAAACAAGAACTAAAAATTGACGATTTTTAACATTGAATAATTAAAAACAAAATTTTTTTTGTACATTTTAATCTAGATATTTGAAATCAGCGTTGTTTATTTTATCGAAAAAATGTATTTTCAGTAGTTTTTTAAAAAATATGGGAATTGTCCATTGCTTTGCTTCGTTGAAGTTTGAAATATTAAATCATTTAATTGTTTTTTTCTCTTTAAATATGTCTGATTTCTATCAAATTTATTAGTTAGTTATCGGCCAAAACGCGATGTGCTTATAAAGATTGTTCGATTGTTTTGTTTTATTAAAAGCCAATTCACTGCGTCCTTACTGCAGGGGCGTAGCTACCGCCGTATCAGCCGTATCAATTATACGGGGCCCCCGGGCCACGGGGGCCCCCAACGTGCGTGAGCAAAAATTAATAAAAACTTCAAAAAAAAAAACTCACAAATGACAAAAGTAATTTTTTCCCGCATAAAGCGTGCGTTCAAAAGTTGGCAACACTCTACTGTAACTCTACATCGGTTATCATGGGCTGCGAGATTTTCCCGTTTAAGTCAGTTATTCAACGGTTATTAAGTAATCTTTAAATAGGCTGGACGAATTAAGGAATTAAAATTCATTCAATAGTTTGCTAAACGAGTCCAAAGATTTAGCAAAAGAGTGGAGGGCAAAAACTGTTTTTGAAAACAAAAGGCGAAAGATAACGAAGCGCCCTTTTTTATGAGCTATCACAAGATGAGAATTTCAGACCCAGAATCGTATTTCAAATTCAATGTATACTATTGCTGTTTAGATAGATTAATTTCTAAAGCTAAACAAAGGATTCAGAGCCTTGGTACCTGAGTAGTATGTTCGAACTATTACAACCGGAGAAACTCATGTCTTCTTCAAACGAAGAGATATAAAACGCTTCCGAAAAACTATGCCAGTGCCGGATTTCGGCCTAGGCTTACGAGGCCCGGGGGCCCAGTCAGGAAGGGGGCCCTTAAAAAGATATAATCGCGAAAAAATTGTCGAAAAAATTTAAAATCTCCAAATTTCGAAAAACCTATCGCCTGATGAATACCTAAAGAAATGCCAAAATCAAATTATAAAGTTTATAGAATAACTATAGTAACATACTGTATAATTCTGATGTTTATTAAAGACTATTAAACATTATATGTTCTATACTAATGTATTTAATTTGCTAAATTTCCAAAATAGCTTCGAAATAGTGGGGCCCCGTATGTCAAGTGCCTAGGGGCCTTGGGTTTTTAAATCCGGCACTGAAACTATCGGCTAAATATAGTAAAGACATCTCAGTTAATCTTCATGAATAATTAAAGGCTCTAAAAACATGCTTAAAATCTGAAAATCGAAAAATTCATTCCATTAGTACTTCGGCTGCTGAGGACGTGCTGGTGCGTTCCGTGGTTCCGATTCACCGATAACATCACATTCTGATGAAATTCATAGTACCATTTCGCCCACCGTTCTTAAGAGTTCAAGTTCGTTTGAAAATTTGATAAAAGTAACATAAGAATATTAGTTCTAAACAATCTTTGGGTCTGCACACACTGCGCGTCCGTTCTCGAGCTCACCGCTCACAAATTTAAGGCTATTTGGTGATAAATTTGAGGATATAGAATGTAGATTATCAGATTTTCCATTTTACAACCGATCCCACTGTGCTTGGAATATTACTTGATGATTTGAAAGAGTGCATTCTTTTCTATTTCAAATTACGAATAAATTAAATCTTTCGTCTCAAGTGTAGGGCTACCATTCACCAGACCCGTACTGCATTTTGTAGTGCGGTTTAGTTTGTTATTCAACTATCTAGATATAAAAAAATTGAAGAAAGTCTGTTTTATTTTTTGCAGTTTTTCAAACCTAATTTTCCCGAAAATTATGAATTATGAACATTTAATGATGATTTCATAGTCGAAAAGTTAATCACTGAATCAAAATCCGGTTATGGGATTTCAATTCAATAATTAGGGCTGAGAGACGTTGAGTTATCCGATCGGAAAAGGCCAGGAACATTTCCTTGTATTTTTATGAATAGCTGTCATGTAGCTTTCCCTAGTAGCAATTTTTCATCGACCGATAATCGAATACTCATCGTTCGCCGGTGAGCCGATGAGAATTCAAACATCGGATTTTAATCGAAAATTGCCCGTTTCCTCGATAACTGCTCGGTTATGTCCGCTCGATAGAGGATCGATCGATGAGTTTTTCCGATGAGTTGTCGATCAAATGTCAATAAGAAATCGATAAGATCCGATGAGCAGTAATCGAAATCTCATCGTCCGATGGAATTTCGAACACTTTCCGATAAGTTTACGACATGTTAGTACAAAACATGTAATTAGTTAGTACAAAACTGGGACTTTACCACTTAGCCATTGACGCTTGCGGTGGGTTGGCGTGTAAATAAAGAGGTGAAAAGGATGTTTCTTAATGAAGTTGTATTTTATTTATTTTGAAATTTTAATTTTGATTTTTCTTTTGCAAGTTGCAAATTCCTTTTAAATATTACTTTATTTAAGTCAACAACACTAATAGAAATATGTTAAATTTAAAAATAAATTATGGTAATTCACGTATTTAAGTTTTTTTGGTTCATAATATTTATTCCAAAATCTATTTTATTTAAGTTGAGTTTATCGAAAATTAATCATGGCAAAAAAAAAAGTTAAAAATTAATTTCGAAGTAAATAAAAGAAATAAGTTATCAAACAGTAAAAATATTTATCTATTTGCACGCAATTAAAAATGGTGTGTGTAAGTAAATGAAAAATAACTATTACCAGTTGGAACATATTTTTCGGATATGAAGTTTTCGAAATAATTTAACGCAATTTGTATGTACTAAAATAAAAAGAGTGAAATTTTTCGGGTTCTTATCGTTGCGATATCGATTCGAAATAATTTTCCGATGAAACGTACGTTGATTGAATTTTCACCTTTGACCGATATCGAATCGATGACTTTAAACGATAGGATTTCGATCACCGATTGCCGATCTCGTCTCGAGCACGTTCGGATAAAGGATGCGATCACCGGTGAGTGTTCGCTAAACCGATGATCGATCGATGACCGATCGAGAAAATTTCGAGAAGCAATGCTACTAGGTAGTTAGCGACTTAATTCAACCTAACTTTGTAATTTTACGACCTCGAACTAAGATTGTTCCATTTTCGAAAATGAAGAAGAGTTTGTTCATTTCCATTGCAACGAACTGGTTTATAAAACCGGATATTCTTCTACTTCACATCAGCCTCTATCGATGAAAGTTTTTCATCCCTATCGCCGCAGCCAACGTGTTAAGGAACTCATAGAATTTTTGCTGATAAAATTTTATAGTCTTGCATCCAGTTTTCCCGAGGTAATAACAGCATGTTTTTTATTCCTGACCATTCCAGTTACAACCGCAACTGCTAAAATAAGTTTTTCAAAATTAAAACTGATAAAAAAAAGTACTTAAGAACTTCGATGTGACAGGAACGCCTGTCTCAGACCTGTCACTATTGCCCATATAGGCAGAAACTTTAGAAAAACGAAAGTCATCATCAGTTATAAATGATTAAATAAATCAGTTTGCCGAAAAAAGGCAAGGAGAGTGTACATTTAATTTTAATTGTTTGTAAAAATTTTGGAAAAAAGTGACAGATATTAACTATGATGAATAAATATTTCTTTTAGTTTTTTAAGTATTTTTTTTTTCTTTTGTGAGAAATCTATACCATTCGTTAGGGCCCCCAAACAAACTTTTATACGGGGCCCCGCCAAGGCACGCTACGCCAATAGGGGCACTATAGCGGCGGAAGTGACGTCATCAGGGAAGGAGTTGGGTGCTCTCTAGTGGCTCGGAAGTCACGTGACCGGAAGTGGCATGGGAGTCGTGTGGTCTCTAAGTGTTCGATGGAGTTGAGTTGTTTTTGGGCTAAAAGTTGAGTTGTAGGGTTGCTGGTTTGTTTGGCGTGACGTATAACCTTACTATATTGTTTTAGTTGAGTTGTAGGTGTACTGATTTGTTTTGCGTGACGTAGTTAGGAAATATAATAGTTTCGGAATGGCAACGGGTCGGTTATAGTAAAAGAGTTTCGGAATGGCAACGGATCGGTTATAGTAAAAGAACAGTTATTTGTAATCTTTATTGCATAAATTATTCGCAGTGGAGTTGAGTTGTTTTTTTAATGAAAGTTGAGTTGTAGTGTTGCTGTTTTAGGATTAAGGTGTTTGGCGTGACGTATAGTCTTACTGTATTGAGTTGTTTTTAGGCTGAAAGTTGAGTTGTAGGGTTGCTGATTTAATTTCGAAGGTGTTTTGCGTGACGTATAGCCTTACTGTATTTTTTTTTTGGCTGAAAGTTGAGTTGTAGGTGTGTTGATTTTGGTTTGAGGTGTTTTGCGTGACGTAGTTAGGAAATATAATAGTTTCGGAATGGCAACGGATCGGTTATAGTAAAAGAACAGTAATTAGAAGTTGTTGATTACGGTTATGACGTAAGTGGAGTTGAGTTGTTTGGCTGTTGATTGTCGAGTTTGTTTGAGTGCTGATAGGTTTATATGACGTCACGGTTCTATATCAAATCATGGCGCTTTCTATCGGTGAGAAAAATAAATATAATAAAAAGGGTGAATTTTTAGTTAGTGCTGCCCTCTAGTGTGTGTGAATAGAGGTTATAGTTCATTTAAAAATAGAATATATTTATTAAAAATTGCATAGTTTTAAGTTAGAGCTGCCATCTAGTGGGTATGAAGAGAGATTATAGTTCATTCATTTACTAGAAATAGAATATATTTATTTAAAATAGAATAGTTTTAAGTTAGTGCTAACATCTATCGACAGAAAAATTATTGATTTTAATGTGGAATTACCACGAAACATTTTAATGTGAAAAAATATTAAAAAATAGAGTTTATTTAACAAGATTCGAACCTACGATCTTCAAAAGTGAGCATGGCCGAATGAGTTTTTCTACGATTTTACTGACTCGACCATGCCCACCCAAGACTATAAGAAGAATTAACGTTCAATTCCAGTTTCTATACTCATTCATATGGGAGATCCTTATGGAATACATAAGGATAATTAAAAGAATTTTAAGAAATACCAAGTAATAGAGCCAACTACCGGCGAGAAAAGTAATGATTTTAATGTGAAATTACCATGAAAAATAAATATTAAAAAATCGAGTATATTCAAACTCTATAAAAAGTAGGGATATGTTTATGTGACGTAGAGGGTTTTAACGAATGTCAAATAGTTTAGCCATCTATCGATGATAGAAATAAGTATAAGAAAATAGAATAGTTTTAAGTTAATGCTGCCCTCTAGTGTGTATGAAAAGAGGTTATAGTTCATTTATTTATTAAAAACTAAACCTAAACTGAAACTTTTCTAGAAGATTCAATATTGACGGATTGTCGACATATAGTCTGAATACTTTAGATAAATATCACAGATTAGAGTTATTTCGGATTCACTTAGCAATTAAGATAATCTCTGGAATCTTCGTCACGTAGATGCCAAGAGTTCAATATTGTCGGAATGTCGACATATAGTCTGAATACTTTAGATTAGTATCATGGATTGGGACGATTTCATGTTTACCGAGCAATCAAGATAATCATCACGTTCTCAGAAAGCCAGAACCAAAGGTTTTGTACACAAAACCGATGACATAATGGATATCCTCCAATGAACATCAGTGTAGATGGCGTTGTTTTTCTTAGCAACCAATGAAAAATGCAGATAGAGGGCGCTTCCACGTCTAGCTTATCATAGTTTCTGGACTTCAAAAATCATTCTATCACTAACTTCTGCCTGCTCTCATTGTCTCTAAAAATGAGTTCACGTAAACGATCGAATAACTCGTACCCAGCAGCCAAAATGGTTAAATTACAGAATGCAGAGACTCCTACCAACAAAGTTCCTGTGAAACAGCCTACTTCTTCAAATGCAGCGGATGAGCTGCTTTCCGACGGAATTCCAGAGAGAGATTGGCTAACTGCTATATGCCAGTCTCTAGGCGAAGTTCCGACCATTGATGTGACTTCTGATACTTCCCCGCAGCTAACCATCGACACGTCGGAGCCCCTTCCTATGGAGTCATCAACACCAACCCTCAACGAGATCACCCGATCAGCAGGTCCCGGGATCAGAGACGAGCCACCCGTCAACCGAAAACCAAGACGAGTTTTATTCAAGATGTCTAATATACCTGCTCATCACTATCATCTAGGTGATAATTATTTTCTCATCGTTAATGAATTTTGTGGTAAAGTTCTCATCCACTACCGAAAGTACCAAGTTGAAGCAGATTGGATGACTCCAACCAAAGAAGGGATAACCTTGCAACCCCTGACTTGGCAAGAATTTGTTGACAGCATGCCGTCACAAAACTTCTACTACTACGCCCGACCACGAAAGGAGACCCTAATCAATGGTGAACTATTCATTTCACAAATCGACAGAAATACGCTGTGTTTTCAAAAAGTTATTTCTAAGATAGATAGTCCACGACAATTTATACCATGTGTGGTACAAATGAATGAACAGCAGTGGGACAAATTGGATACTTATCTCGAAGATATTCGAAAAAGCCTTTTTACCATCATGTTTGAAGTACTCTTTAGAAAAATAGCGTTTTCAAATTTCAAGAAGTCTGCTATGCAAAAGTCTAAATTGGATGTACACGTCGGTGAGGAAAAGTTATTAACTTCTTTAACTGAACTTTTGAATGATAATGTACAAAAGAACATTTTAGAATTCGTGACAGAAGACTGTGAAGGATGTGTACAGACTTGTGCAAACCAGCTTGGACACGATTGTATTAATTTTTCATATGAATTTCAATTTGATACGTATTTTGCAAAAGCCGTTTGTAAAATCGATATTAAGGAGTTAGCTTTGAAATTTGTTGCTGAAAATGAAGGAAATGCACAATTTTTCACCAACCAATTTTTTGGTAAATTGAATTTTCAAAACATTTTTGATACTTTAAGAAAGCTGTGTATTGTTAAAGATTCTAATTCGTGGTTTTCTGAAAATAGACAAAATTTCCTCATTTGAATTTTAATATCTTAACAATTGATTTTTGTTTTTTATCTACTAATTTAAATGATCTTTCCCCATTATTTACTTAAAAAAAATTCAATGTCTAGAAATGAATTACAAGTTTATTTTTAATGTTGTCTGATGTATATACTTTGTAGTGCTTTATGTTTCGTACACATCCAATCTCAAGTTATGGAAGTACCTGAATGTTAATGCTCTCTCATCTCATTACTGTATATATCACTTTTTTTTCATAATAAAAATGGATGTCACCTTATATTCGTATATATCTTGATTATAAATATATATAAATGTAATTTAAGATTTTTAGAAGTTAAATACACCATAAAAATATATTTAGAATATTTCAAAGTATTAAAAAAAAGGAGTTTAAAAAATATAGTGTAATTTTCTCTTAAGTTTATTAATCTTGTATGAAGCAGTTCTAACTAATAGTTACAAACTAGAAATGGTAAAGTAGTACCAAAAAAGGTCATCTAATTTCGAAATTTCAGAATATATTTTTAAAAATACTCCTAAAAGTAATAAAAATAACTTCCAGTTGTTGTTAGTAACTATCGTTTCAAAATAAAGACACACAGGGTCTAAAGTTGATATTTGCGCATCGTAATTAGATAAGAATTCAAACTTTCGTCAGAGAAAGTATTCTCGCTACTGCAAACTCCAAGCCAATATTTCCCCCTAATGTCAATAGATAAGAATCGACACATATTTTTCTAGAAACTTGAAAAAATCTGTTACAAGTCCCACCTTTCATCCCGTTCTCATGCAAGAGTTTTTACGAACTGTTGTTCAAAATGAAATAGAAAATACTGATTTCGAACTATATCAATGTGATGAATGCAATATTAACTATTCCTCGCAATTCAACCTTGATTGTATGATGATGTCATATGAGATAAATTTTTTATCAAGTTTAGTTGCTTCAAGTTTTGGTATAAGATAGAATTAACGAAGATTATATGTCTGATTTTAAGGAATGAAGCTTAGTTGTTTTATTAATTAAAATATACTTTACAATATATACCAATTTGTTAAGAAACATTTTTTTTTTTTTTTGGTGTTAGAATGCTCTTTCAAAAATGAAAATATATTATATTAATAAACACTGATTGTACTTTATTACATTGTGTGTTTGTACTTTTTATTCATTGTCTACATAAAAGATATTTGATTATAATGTTTAATTAAAAAACAAAACTAAAATAAAAATAATAATAAATTTTTCTTTAAAAACTTTTACTAAAAGTAAAATTTAAGAAAAAGTTCAAACTTTTATTTTGAAAAACTTTTACTAAAAATAAAATTTAAGAAAAAAGTACAAACTTTTATTTAAAAAAAAAAACTTTTCGAATTAAAATACTTTAAGTGTTATTACACTTAAAACTTAAAACTAAAATACAGTAAATAAATTTTAAATTTTTTTCTTTTTAAAAAAAGTTTTTAAAAATTTTTCTTTCTGAAAAAAGTTTCTAAAAAAAATTAAAGTTGAAAAATATTTTTCTTATTATTTAAAAAATATTTTATTATTTGTACACAAATATTTTTAAATACATTTAAAGAAAATTTCACATAAAGAAAAAAAACTTGTTAAATAAAATGACAAGGAATCCTTTTTTTTTTTAACAAAAACCAAACCATTATTTATTAATTACTTTAGTTACAATACATATAAATAATGACAAAATCATTTACAATACGTATAAATAATGACAAAATCATTTACAATAAAGTAGAATACAATTAATAAGGTAGCCAATTATTCATTTTAGCATACATGCCATTATCTTTAGGGTAAAACCTTTTCTTATTCACAATATATTCAGAAGACATGTTAACCTCTTTTAAAGTTTTATAAAATGTTTCAATTCCACGAGGCGTTTTCTTCCGCTCTCTCAATGCATCATTAATCAAAATAGCAATATTAGTTTCAGGCAACACATTTCCTTTGTAAATCAATTCACCATGATTATTCCAAGACAAAATGGTTGAATGATTCTTTAAAAATTTAGCAATATTTTGACCTGTTTCTTTATGACGCCTTGAACTATACTTATTAAGGCACTTCATAACGTCTACGTCCATGACAAAGCCAGATCTCTATCAATCATAATATTCTATCATACCAAGAAGCCCTGTTTCAGCCCGCTCGAATCGATTATTGACAATATCCTTATTACATTCCTCTTTTAAGGGGTAAATCTCAACCATTCCAGTTCTTGAATGGAAATTGTTGCTCGCGCGCGTGCGCGGGCGTATCGAAGATACGAGCAACAATTTCCATTCAATCAAGAAAAAGTATAAATACTTGTAATTTTTTCGTTTTAAAAGTCAATTAATCTTTAAGAATTAAATCTAATATATTATTTATTTGAAAAATTTTACATCCTGTATTCAAAAGGCACATATATTCCTTTTTTTAAAATTATTCAATGTACTAAAAAACGTATTTTAAATGTATTTTGTACGCTTTAAGAACTATATCTATATTTTTTTAAAAATAATTCAGTGTTTAACGACTAAAAAAATTTAAAGGTTTGTAGGTTTTTTTTTAAAAAATATTATTGCGTCTCCTTAAAGAACTGGAATGGTTGAGATTTACCCCTTAAAAGAGGAATGTAATAAGGATATTGTCAATAATCGATTCGAGCGGGCTGAAACAGGGCTTCTTGGTATGATAGAATATTATGATTGATAGAGATCTGGCTTTGTCATGGACGTAGACGTTATGAAGTGCCTTAATAAGTATAGTTCAAGGCGTCATAAAGAAACAGGTCAAAATATTGCTAAATTTTTAAAGAATCATTCAACCATTTTGTCTTGGAATAATCATGGTGAATTGATTTACAAAGGAAATGTGTTGCCTGAAACTAATATTGCTATTTTGATTAATGATGCATTGAGAGAGCGGAAGAAAACGCCTCGTGGAATTGAAACATTTTATAAAACTTTAAAAGAGGTTAACATGTCTTCTGAATATATTGTGAATAAGAAAAGGTTTTACCCTAAAGATAATGGCATGTATGCTAAAATGAATAATTGGCTACCTTATTAATTGTATTCTACTTTATTGTAAATGATTTTGTCATTATTTATACGTATTGTAAATGATTTTGTCATTATTTATATGTATTGTAACTAAAGTAATTAATAAATAATGGTTTGGTTTTTGTTAAAAAAAAAAGGATTTCTTGTCATTTTATTTAACAAGTTTTTTTTTCTTTATGTGAAATTTTCTTTAAATGTATTTAAAAATATTTGTGTACAAATAATAAAATATTTTTTAAATAATAAGAAAAATATTTTTCAACTTGAATTTTTTTTAGAAACTTTTTTCAGAAAGAAAAATTTTTAAAAACTTTTTTTAAAAAGAAAAAAATTTAAAATTAATTTACTGTATTTTAGTTTTAAGTTTTAAGTGTAATAACACTTAAAGTATTTTAATTCGAAAAGTTTTTTTTTTAAATAAAAGTTTGTACTTTTTTCTTAAATTTTATTTTTAGTAAAAGTTTTTCAAAATAAAAGTTTGAACTTTTTCTTAAATTTTACTTTTAGTAAAAGTTTTTAAAGAAAATTTATTATTATTTTTATTTTAGTTTTGTTTTTTAATTAAACATTATAATCAAATATCTTTTATGTAGACAATGAATAAAAAGTACAAACACACAATGTAATAAAGTACAATCAGTGTTTATTAATATAATATATTTTCATTTTTGAAAGAGCATTCTAACACCAAAAAAAAAAATGTTTCTTAACAAATTGGTATATATTGTAAAGTATATTTTAATTAATAAAACAACTAAGCTTCATTCCTTAAAATCAGACATATAATCTTCGTTAATTCTATCTTATACCAAAACTTGAAGCAACTAAACTTGATAAAAAATTTATCTCATATGACATCATCATACAATCAAGGTTGAATTGCGAGGAATAGTTAATATTGCATTCATCACATTGATATAGTTCGAAATCAGTATTTTCTATTTCATTTTGAACAACAGTTCGTAAAAACTCTTGCATGAGAACGGGATGAAAGGTGGGACTTGTAACAGATTTTTTCAAGTTTCTAGAAAAATATGTGTCGATTCTTATCTATTGACATTAGGGGGAAATATTGGCTTGGAGTTTGCAGTAGCGAGAATACTTTCTCTGACGAAAGTTTGAATTCTTATCTAATTACGATGCGCAAATATCAACTTTAGACCCTGTGTGTCTTTATTTTGAAACGATAGTTACTAACAACAACTGGAAGTTATTTTTATTACTTTTAGGAGTAT
>JAJQQY010000060.1:0-25000 GCA_023701765.1 Hylyphantes graminicola
CAGCCGAAGCCGATGCAACTTCCCTTTTTCGTCTTGCGCACTCTCCCCGTTGGTCGGGACCTTTTAACTAAAATATCTTAGTCTTGCATATCTGCATCTTAGCATGTTTGTTTGCGGAGCAAACAAAGAGGAATTGCGTAGCAATTCTCGGGTGTTGGCGAGTGGTAGCGAGCAGGGGGATTTGTCCTCTAGTAGAATAGGTTTGAAATATTGTCGCACTACAGCTACACGAGGGCGTTTGGCGACGGGCGTCGTATTTTAGAACCACAGTCAAGTGACAAGCCGACGTCTGAATTGGCACCCAACGCAACTGTTATGGGCCTACTTTTAGAGAAGGATTGCGATATTAAAACATCATGTATCTTGTATCTGTGAAAATATAGCGTGTTTCCTTATTTAAATGCTATTCAACTTTTTGTCGCGTTTTAAAATGTTAATATAATAGATTAAAAAATGCATTCATTTATAAGAATAATGGTTTGAATAAGAGTTTGATTAAGTATAATAAAAATTAATGTCCAAAGATAGGAATTAAATATACATTATTAACAATGCTTAATTTGATAGTTTTTATTTTAAAAGTCTGTCTTTATTTCAGCTGAAACATTACGTGTAAGACGTGGAAAATGGAAGCTTATATGAATGCTCTACCCGTCACTTACTTCCATAGTATAAATAGTCCAGTCAAATGGGGAAAAATAGGGGAAAGTTTTGGTGTAGTTTTTTTTTAAGTTTTATTATATGTTTTCGAGGTCGCTGATCACGAATCTGAACTTTTCCACCTCGTATCTTTTCCGGAAATTGAGTTATAAGCAAAAAACATGAAAAAAATCGGACTTTTTTCAGTTTTTTCATTATAACGCAAAAACTATCAATTTTAGAGAAAAAAAGTTAATTATGAATTTGAAGAAAATAAAATTTTCTATAACTTTTGTATACACAACATCTTTGTAAGAGTAAAAGTTAAATGGCTAGCACGAGCCAAAAAGCAGGCAAAAAGACGCACCCCGATGCGACCTTGATCATCCACCCTAGGAATGGATCTTAACCTCCTCGCAGCTATTTCTGCTACCTGAAAGTTTATTTTATTTCAGATTTTCTCACCAAAAAGATGCAATTTACACCAATTATAATTTAATTTAATTAGAAAAAAGTATCAGTAACTGTGGAATAATACATTTATTTTTTAAAAAAAGTTTTTTGCAATTACAATACAAATATACTACTTTTTCCTTACTTTAAAAAATAAATTTGATTTAAAAAGTAATAGTACTTACCTTTAAAAGTAATAGTACTGGATCAAGGAACGTAGAATCCAGTTGTTCTTCCTCAATTTCTGATTCTATGTAATCTTCATACACAGTTTTGAAATTTTCACAGACACTTTCGCAGTTCAAGCACAAGTTGGAACATTTAAGACCTGTCTTTCTGCACCCACAATTTTGAGCAGCCTTTTTTGCATCTGCAGAAAACCAACTTTAGGACAGCTTCAGGTGCTGGAGGAAGTAAAGTTGTCACTGGAACAAGACCATTCTTTGTCCTTCTCCATCCCCAGTCCTCTGGATTTAGTTCAATGCCACGCCACTGCTGAACTTGATAATATACTCTTAAAGAGTGTTGCCTTGCTGCTGCGGCGGATGGCGGAAGAGCACCAATGTTGGTCTTGGTTTTAACTGCGGTTTTTATGTAGTAAATGTACCTCAAGTGATTGAGAGAAGGTGCTTTTTTACCATTGTATCCATATACGGAGACCAGAAAACGCTCAACAGCATCAGCAACCATGTCTTGAGTAGAGTTGGAGGCGTAAAATATTTGGCTGGCCTCTGCAAGATCAGGATTCTTAGTAAGAGTCTTGAAGAATTTTAATTTTCCTTTCATGTAAAGAGATGACGTGGTATCACAACCACTCATTGCATGAAGGAAGAGAATATTTTCTGCAACTTTATTCTCTGCTGCATCTGTTGGGGAAAGGCTACTGATGGTGATTGGCCCTTTCCTGGCTTTAAAAGGAACACATTGTCAAACTTACAGGGGCCTACAAAGATCACTAATAAATCCACATCTTCACCAACCATAACAACAGTCTCGTGTTTTGGAGCTAAAGATATGGCGGTGTTCACAATTACTGTATCTGCATCTTCTTTAGCTTACTTGTAGATCATTCCTGCTGCAGAAATTTTTGTCATCAATAAATCAATTAAACGCAGTTTGTTTCTTGGATTAGAAAGGAATTTTTCTTTAGACATTGCTGGTACCATTTTTTCTTCAAATATGATGTCAGCGGACGAAAGTTTTCTGGCCCTTTTTATTCGCTCAGCACTTTTGGTTCCACCTTCTGCCAAATCTGGATTGCCATCAAACACAACTACAGCATGTGATTCATAGTTTGATCTGACATATTGTATGTAGTTTTCGCAGATAGCATCAAACGATTGATCTACGGGCCAGGCTACTAAAAATCCGCCATCAATGACGTATTGAAATTTTTCATTGAACTTCATATTTTCAATGTGTTTAAATGTTTTGTACAAAGTGAATTTTCGTCCTTTTCTTAAACAACCATTGCAAAACATTGCTGCAAATAGAATGAACGCGACGCCAGGAAAAACATCCTCCGGTAATTTTTTCAAAAAGACCGACAAAGTAAAGCGTTTCCAAAAAAACGATTATTAAATTTTAACCCGTTTGTAAATGGGAATTCTTATTATCGCTTATCAGCTCAGAACCGATAAGGGTAGTGTCAACTGAACTACTTACATACTCCCTGGTTCATTGAAACAGATACTTATGGTAACACTAATTTTTAAAGCGTGTGATTTATTTTGGTGCGGAGAAAAAAATGTGTTACTGATACCGTCGCGCCTCATTTCCGCTGTCGAAAAACCGAATACATTGACCGAAATTGGTCTTTTAAAGACTGAAATACAGAAATTTCTTTATTTAAGTGTAAAATGTACAGCAAATGCCCGTTATTAAGTATACCATTGACACCGATAGATATTGTAAGTATAAAGCGGCATTAAAGTGAAAAAGGAATAATGGAAAGGACAATGTTTGGTGTCAAGTCCAGATAGCTAGGGGGGGAGCGATATTTTACCTGTTTTCGACGCGCTCTAGCTGCTAAACTATTCATCTTAGAACTATCTTGTGCGCACGAAAATTATAGGAAATTTTATTGTCTTCAAATTCATAATTGACTTTTTTTTCTCTAAAATTGACAGTTTTTGCGTTATAATGAAAAAACTGAAAAAAGTCCGATTTTTTCATGTTTTTTGCTTATAACTCAATTTCCGGAAAAGATACGAGGTGGAAAAGTTCAGATTCGTGATCAGCGACCTCGAAAACATAAAGTAAAACTTTAAAAAAAACTACACCAAAACTTTCCCAAATCAGCCCCTTTTATGGACGAATTGACTGGCCTAAAAGTTCTTTAAAAGAAAATAAGAGCAATAGAACAATGAACCTGTACGCTACAGTGGATACCTGTACACGCTGATATTGCAGGCAATGAGAAAGCTGAGAGATTAGCCAAGGAAGCCAGAAATCTCAACATTAATAATAAAGTTTATCTCCAAAGATGCAAATGCAATCGCTAAATATAAATTAAGAGAAAATTCTATTCAAACAAGACAACTTCTTTGTAATTTAAATGCAGATAGATCCACCACAAAAACCATTGCTAGACTAAGAACCAGTCTCCACAGAGGCATAAGGATAGACAAAGATGGCAGGAAGGTGTATAGAAACTGTGACAACTGCCCAGATACGCAGCTTACCAAACAAAATTTTTAAATGCCCAGCAATGTGTGCCAATTTGAGAGACATTGGAGTTCTGTCATCTTTATGACATTAGTATCCAAAAAATTGCAGTCGCGGTTATAAAAACACATGGTTTCACTTAGCTTAGCTTTTACATTTCGGCAATGTCATAGACAAGACAAAAAAATATAAAACAAAGGATTAATACAGGGACTGGAGCTAAGAACACCACGGATAAGGCCAAAAATTCTTTGACTAAACGTATGAACATATTTTTTAAAATTCGAATTTATTTTACAGAACGAACAATGAAGATACTTCCATTTACAATGAGAAGTCTTAATACAAGGTGCCCGTAAAAGAATGTTCGAGTTTCAAATAGTAAAAGTATCAGCTGTAATCGTTCCACAGTTGTGGTTGAAGGGGACGAATTAAGAATAACTCCAAAAGTTTCAGATAATCGCATGCGCTTGTACCGCTACATAGCTTTCGCAGTTGCACAGGTTTTGTCTTCCATTACTCCTTACTTGCTGCAGACAGTATGGGAAGTATTACATTTTCGTTTGGATGTGAGCCATATCACTAAAGGCACCCAAATGAGCACTTATAAGGAAAACAAGGTTAGTTTTCCATCAATTTCATGTGTAATTTGTTATATCGCTTAGAAGAAAATAAATATATCGTTAAAACTCGGACATTCGCTTACGGACACTTGTATATTACATAGTTGTTTGTCGCATGAATGACTGTACAATTTGACGTATGACACATGTACAAAGCGAGCTGCAAATGTTAGATAAGTGTCTGACAGACAGCAGAAAGCGAATGACAAGATAAAGTCTAAGCAGATTCTTTCATTCCCTTACTTTGTTAATGTAGGTAGATGTTAAAGCTTCAACTTCACATTTTACTCTTGCTTGATAAGTATTACTTTTTAAACACAGCATTTTCGATTAGTTATTTTAAGTGATAACATTGATATGCAAAAACACAATATGAAAAAACAATACACCCTGCAACTGTTATTTTTATCTATATAAAGCAAAAAAACTTTTTGTAACTAATAGCCTAATAAACTACTTGACAGAAGTTCATAAAAATTTACGCTTAAAGTCCAAAAAAGAGTAAAATTATCACTAAATGAAGTTTCGAAATATTATAATTTAATCAAAAGTTACAATTCCAAAATATTTTCCTTAAATATGAGTATAAAAAAATAAGACCCCCCCCCCCCTGATATTCACCATTTCATTCCATAATAAGTCTATTTCCCAAATTTTAAATTTTTACAATAAAAAAATAAAAAGTTAAGACTTAAATTATGAACTTCAAATACACCTACTTGACTACAAAATAAGCTCTATATTGCTATCCCGTGCTAAGGACGGGAATTGAATTGATTGCATACTTAGAAAGAAATAATACAAATAAAAGGAATTTCCATCGAAATAAAATATCAACCAATCCTAAGAAAAAAAAATAACTAATAAAAAGTATTATTGACAGCTAGCGTGCAAGATTTGACTGCAGAAAAAATAATCAGCAATCGGATTATTTTGTTTGTAGCCATATTGGTAAGTAGTAACGGATGACGCCTGCCAAAGCTTTTAAAGTTACCCATTTGTAAGTATCGCGTGTGCATTCATAGTTATATTTTGCCCTTTTTGGAATCAATAGGTTTTATTTTTTATAAATATGTCGTGATTATTATTAGGTTTTTAAGAGAATAATGATATTTGGCAAAGGTTAGGGACCGTAACGATTTTTCAGACCAAAAAATAATCAATAAGAATCATTTAATCATCAATGGAAAAATTAAAAGTTCTAAAAAGTCAATTTAGGTTAAGTTAATGGGCCTGTTTCAAATGTAGAGGGGTAGAAGAAATGTCAAATGAAAATAAATTGTTTCTTGAGCCTTGATTGGTGAATCAATGTCACGTGGAGACAGAGCACCAATTGCAGCACCGATTGGAGGAGGTTACGGAATGAAAGCTAGAAAAAATACGTCATCTGAAACAAGCCGATTACCTAGCACAATTAACACGTGGTTAAATTTCGATGGAACTAGGGAATTCGATAGATATCAGCATCATACAGAGATTAGCGGTATCCCTTTACTACAATGTGAGGCAAATAAAAGCGGCCCCTGGTCTAGAGATAGGAATACGTTGAAATGCTTGGCAAGAAAACTCTTGAAGCCGCCTGAAATCGGTTTTTGCATTGGTTGGATCGGATTAGCTTCGCATTAGAGCTACTCAGACTATTGGTGAGTTCAGATCTTATTCGTATTGTATGAAGACGCCCCATAATGCAAATTTTGTGTCTTGCAATCAATTTAGAATGTTTTGCATTACCAAAAACAAAAAGGTCCGATTCTTTAGGATAAATAACGACCGAAATAATCTGTGGGAACTTATTTTTTTTGATCAGCTCTACAAACCTTGTTTCGATTTCATTTCAACTAGCTTCTCAAACCATATAGTTTCCGGCAAATAATTCGCCAAGCGTTTGTTTGGGCTGAATATTGAAGCGATCAATAGCTCCAATTATTAAGCCTGTTTTTGTATTGGTTTTTGACTGGGCAACATTTCTATCGTATTCTTTTCTCCACGTCGGGGCCGCTTTTATTTGCCTCATCCTGTACAACAATATCTGTCTCTCCAGCAACTAATTATTACACATAGCAGCGAATGAGACCAAATGACTCCGGGTTTCCAAAGCAAAGTGCATCCGTGTTAATCCAAAAGAAAGAGCACAATTTTCTAATTCGCGTTTCTCCGGTTGTATTGAATATTTTTGCAAATTATTTTTTTATATGATAAATATAGCTAACTTTTACAGATCTCTAAAACCAAATATTCGAAATTGGTTAAAATATTTTGTTCTAAAAATATTTGTTGAAAATTAACAAAACACATTTGAAATTAATTCAATAATTTTGATTGTAGAGACCAGTAAGTCAGCTACATTTATCTCATAAAAAACCGTTTATAAAAATAGTTAATAGAACCGGAAAAATACGTATTGGAAAGAATTTTTTCACATTGGATTAACACAGAGGAATTTTGTTTTGAAGACCCGTGGTCATTCGCACTTCATTCCAGTACTAAAAAAAACTTTGAAAAACTGCACTTGGCTTCCCGGCCTTTTTTTTCAGAAAAATGAACGAATAAAGTAAATAAGCAATTCCTCGTTATATCGCTCTTCACGGGAGACAAGCAAAAAATCGCGATGTAACCGAATGCGCGATATAACGATCGACTTGATAAATGTTATACTTTTGATGTATTTATGCTCTCGACATAGTTGTTAAAATGAAGCACTGTATGCATTTAAAAGGTAAAACTAAATCGTATTAAATAATATAACTGCTAAAAAAACAGATAAAAATTAGAACTGACTTATTATTATCAATTACATTAAACATTACACATTCCGTACAGGTAATTTTATACATATTTCACTCGTTTTCTAGTTAAACAATCCATCTGAAGTTAGTTGCTTCGATTTTTCTCGTAAGACCAGTTTCTCGGAAAATATCAAAGAACGAAAGTTTAAGGAAGATTCATATTTAAAAAAAAAACTGGGAATAAATTGGGAGACATGATACAAGGCGCGATATAGCAAGGGGTTACTGTAATAAGGCAGTCAGAACAACAAGGATCACAAGGACCATATTGACAAACATAAAAAATTCAATTCTTTTAAAAATAAGTCACTTTAATAGAACAAAACGACACTGTTGCCTCACCCCTTTTACCCCATTGGGGTGGGGCATCCCCCAAGGATTGCTCTCATCCCCCAGGGCCCGATTTTGACCTCTAATCTCGGCTGGATTGCGCTATTATCTACAACTGATTGAAGCCCAAAACACTGGGCCCATTAGAAAGCGTCGCCTAACGAGAGCTTGGGGAATTGGCGACCAGACACGCCTGTCTTCTTCGAAGTTATGTCAGGACGACACAAGGGGCTTAAAGCATTGTGGTAGGAATATGATAGGATGTTCTTGGCGAAGGAAAAAATAACGTAAAACCGTCTGAAAGTCGCCAAATGTATATTTTCAACTTTATTTTTTTAAAAAATTCTATTCACACTAGACCTTATCCCACACCAATTTTTGTTAAACGGATGTCATAATACCGGAAAAAATTTCAGAGCTCTACATTAATTTACCTAAAAGCCTTAAAATTTTTCCAAACACTGGCTTGGGTACATCGTGGGAGCCATCGTGAATTGACTTGGCAAACCATTTTGTGCATTGGTATTGGCCAGACAGTATCCCCATTTTATTCTAACTCTGTGACATGGCATTGAGTTATTTTGTAACACAGCTCGTTTGTCTTTTTACTAAATAATGCGGGTATGGTGTGTGTAGACTGCCAACAATGGTAGACTGCTGCGCATAGGCCACGTTTGCAAACTTAACTACAGGACAGAGTTGGGTATTAATCAATTAAATTGTCAATTATCTTGATAATTGACTAAAAATGTAATTGCAATGAAATTATTTACAATTAAATAAATCACAATGAAACTTTTACTTTTAATTGCACCTTGTAATTAAATTAGTTTGAATAACGTATGTCAATTGTAACTCACAATGAAAATAATTGCAATTCACTTTTTTAGTTGTTTTATGAAACAATTAAAACTAACAATTAACTTTATGTATTAAAACGAAATGAGTAAAGATTTAGGAAAATTAAGCTGCAAGTCTTAGCGTTAAGACGAATAAAAAGTGGTTAATTGTTATTTTTCATTAAAATTAATAAAACAATTGACAATTAATTAATTGTTACTGCTACAGTTAACAAATTATTGTTAATTGTATTTTTTTCTACAATTACAATTGATGAATTGTTAGTCGTTGTGGTTACATTTACTAATTAATTGTTAATCTTTAATTGTTCTTGCAATTAAAATTTGCGAAACACTGGCTTGGGTGCATCGAGGAAGCCAACGTGACCAAACCATTTTGTGCATTGGTATTGGCCAGAGAGTATCCCCATTTTATTCTAACTCTGTGACATGGCATCGAGTTATTTTGTAAAACAGCTCGTTTGTCTTTTTACTAAATGATGCGGGTATGGGGTTGACTTCTAACAAGGGTAGACTGCTGTGCTGAGGCCACGTTTGCATACTTAACTACAGGTGAATATGAGAGTGTATTTGAGTTTTGGTGTTTTCTGGACAGTCTAAAATAATTAGTTTTAGTCTGAGTATTCAAATTATGCGGATAAAGCGTAGGTAGGTAGGTAGGCAAGCTTGAATCATCGCACTAGAGCTACACGAGGCCGACGGGCTTAGTAATTTCGAACCACAGTCAAGTGATTAGCCGACACATGAGAAGGCACCCAACGCAACCATTAAGGGCGACATCGTAAGCGGCATTGGGACTTAAAAGCATATTTAACGTGCACTCCCTCTACACGGGGTACTATTCGTCGGACATTTTTGGCCTGCACGGGCCGTTTACAGGTCGGCAGCTATTTTAGGGATGCCCGGACCCGAACCTGTGACCTTTCGCATGCAACGCAAACGCCTAACCGACAGGTCAAGTGCAGGATTTAAGTTCATCATTGTCATATTGAAAATTTAAAACTGTACAAGCAATTTTCAACTTTTATTTTTTTCGCTAGAGAATTACTAAAAACATGATTATTTTGTGTTATCATCCTCATTTACCAAGAAGCTTGTGTATACATAGCTCTAGTGGTCTTGTTATACAATTATTAAAATAGCCATAATTTTGACATTAAGCAGTAGAATGAGATTTAACACAAATTGAGATATGCCTTAGAAATTAATTTAGGTGAATTTCATACAGTCACAACAAATTACCCCCTTTGTAATACTTACCTAAAAAATGAAATTATGTGACAGTTTAAATTAGCGGCCACATTTTTTAGGAAAAAAAATACTCCACCCTTTTTTTAACAAAAATTAAAACAATTCTAAGTTTTATATAAGAAACTGTTGATACAAAAATGTCCTTTGGTCTTTCAATTTTTTTTTTTGACACGTCAAACGTTCTCCTTTAAAAAAACATATTTAAAAACGTTTGCTTAGCATTTATGATAAAAAAAATTATCACAAACCTTTTCACAAGGTTGACATTTCCTTTACAATTGATAACTTATCAAGAATTGATAAACACGCCCCTTATTAATCAATATCAAGAAAGGAAACTTATCAATTTAAATGTAAAATTTTTAACAATAAACAATACTATTCCTACAACAGTATAAATACAATCGTGTACAGCTGTTAAGTTTTACAACATTGACATTAAAGATATTTCCGCTTTTTAAAGATCTGTTTCTTATGTCTTCTATGATTAAATATTCGAGTATGATGAATATTTTAGTATCAAATTTTGATAATGATAGGTGTCTAGTACTTTTTAATCCAATATCCACACATATTACCCCAGTAAAATCAATAGTAGGAGTTCTATAAGCAAAAGAATTTTTCATATTTTATGAATGGCTATGGTATTTTACATGGTTAAAAATACGACATTTTTATGCTGATCGTGTAATAGAAAAAAAAGTATTAAAGACAAAAAAAACGAATAAACAGGTTTTTAAAAAATTATTAACACTTAACACTTTTTGTTATCAAACGCAATGAAATTGTTGTAAAGTGCAGTTCATCTAAACCATTGTTGGGGGCATTAATTAATAAATTTGTTAATTATCTTTTTAATTGTCGAAAAAAGCAATTGCAATTAAATTAATTACAATTAAATTAATCGCAATTGAACTCTTAATTGCCCCTTGCAATTAAATTAACTTGATTAACGTATGTCAATTGTAACTCACAATTAAAATAATTGCTATTAACTTTTTTTTAGTTATTTTATGAAACAATTAAAACTAATAATAAACTTTATGAATTAAAACCAAATGAATAAAGACTTAGGGAAATTAAGCTCTAAGTCTTAAGACTCAAGACGAATAAAAAAAATAATTAATTGTTATTTTTAATTAAAATTAGCAAAACATTTGACAATTAATTAATTATTAATTGTTACTGCTACAATTAACAATTAAATTATTGTTAATAGTAATTGTATGCAATTACAATTTATGAATTGTTAGTTGTGGTTACATTTACTAATTAATTGTTAATATTTAATTGTTCCTGCAATTAAAATTTGCCCAACACTGTTTACAATAAATTTATAGCCAATTATCTCATACTTTTGCGGCCTGACGATCTTAGATTTGTTTGTAAACATAGGTAAATTTCCAGAATTCGGTGCAGCTTGGCGCTTGTCGAAAAACAACAAATTCTTGGCGAAATTCGCGAGCTTTATCATTGCCAGATTCCCTTACGCCGATGCAACCCTACTTTCCTTCACTGATCTCTAAGGTTAATGGATCGCGGAAAGCTACGGGAGAGTTAGAAGTCATTTTTTTCTCCCAGATCAAACGCAAACATCCAGTCCAGTTGGAATTAACGGCGCAATAGAGCTACACGATTGGCAATCCACTTTGGTTTGAATTAACGCTGTACTAAAGCTACACAAGTGGCTATCCCGTACTCAGTTTAGTTTCGTTTTAGTTTTCGTCGCTTTAGAGCTACGCGAGTGGCAATCCAGTACGCACCCGTTTGGGGCCCCGGGCAATTTTTTTTTCTCTAAAAAAACATCAATATCCAACATCGGGCAGTATTGTAGGGCCCATTGAAAGCCTAAATACCCGTTTGGGGCCCCGGGCAATTTTTTTTCTCTAAAAAAAACATCAGTATCGAACATCGGGCAGTATTGTAGGGCCCATTGAAAGCCGAAATACCCGTTTGGGGCCCCGGGCAATTTTTTTTTCTCTAAAAAAACATCAGTATCCAACATCGGGCAGTACTGTAGGGCCCATTGAAAGCCGAAATATCCGTTTGGGGCCCCGGGCAATTTTTTTTTCTCTAAAAAAAACATCAGTATCCAACATCGGGCAGCATTGTAGGGCCCATTGAAAGCCTAAATACCCGTTTGGGGCCCCGGGCAATTTTTTTTTCTCTAAAAAAAACATCAGTATCCAACATCGGGCAGTATTGTAGGGCCCATTGAAAGCCAAAATATCCGTTTGGGGCCCCGGGCAATTTTTTTTCTCTAAAAAAACATCAGTATCCAACATCGGGCAGTATTGTAGGGCCCATTGAAAGCCGAAATACCCGTTTGGGGCCCCGGGCAATTTTTTTTTCTCTAAAAAAACATCAGTATCCAACATCGGGCAGTACTGTAGGGCCTATTGAAAGCCTACATATCCGTCTGGGGCCCCGGGCAATTTTTTTCTCTAAAAAAACATCAGTATCCAACATCAGGCAGTATTGAAGAGTCTGTTGAAAGCATAAAATTTTGTTTGGGGCCCCAGGCAGCTAGCAGACCGGCCCTCTTCGAATCGACAAAATATTCAGAATAAAAAATAACCGAAATATAATAACCAAAACCAGATTTTCATAGTTAACCGTAACTGCGATTACGATGCACGCGCAACTTTACCCACAATTCATCGCTCGCAAGTATCAACAGTGTCGTTGGTTGGACGAAAAAATAAATTAAGAACAAAATAATTCCATTGTGCGCGCACATCATCCGGGCTTCTTACCCACAATTCCGTGCAAGTATTACCAGCGCCGACAATTGGACGAAAAGATTTTTCGCCGTATCACCAAATAAAATTGTTTATCGCTTGCTACAAAATACGCCAAATCCTTTGGCGACAAAAGCACCGGATTCTGGAAATTAACCTAAACATACATTTGTGTGTAATAAAACGTACCGAATTTTTTTTAGATTTAAATTCTTGGTTTTGATGTCATACTTTAATAATTTATCGTTTGTAGATACATATTTACGCACTGTTTATTCAATTATTAACAAATTGTAGTAATGTGAGGTACTTAAACTTTGAATCGCGGTCAAATGACGAGTTCAATAACATTACGAAAAGCCAGCATGATATATTCATGACTTGCAAGTGTCAAATATTGAACAAGATAATCTTGGTATTCTGGCCAACGCTTGATTCATTTAACGACTCAGACAACATTGAAACTGACTGCTGGAGTCTGTGCTACTTACTCGCAACATTTAAAAGTTATGTTAATAATGAAAGTATTGCAACGTCTAATTAATCCTTTACATCAATTCTTTGGAAAAAATAGGTTAAGTTGCTTGGAGAGTTTCCGCTACGCTTCTTTCTTTTAGCATTTTAATATAAGATGTGTGTGCGGAAATTTGTTTATAATCTTCATCCATTTTTCTATCCAGCAATTAAAAACAAAGCTATGTCTTCCTTGTGAATGCATGTAACGTGTGTCTGTATATCTAAATGGGAAATGCAGTAAAAACTTAATATCTTAAAAAAAAACTTAAATGCTTCCAGTTGATTACTACAATGCGATGCAATGTATTTATCTTAATAGATATCTAATGTCATCAGCAATCAATACTTTAAAATTGGTAAGGTGTTTTTTGTTCACGACTATAGACATTTGTATACAAACAAAGAACCAACAAAGAACAACGACTTTTGATAATGATAAATTCAATTGAATGAATTTGCAAATATTGGAGCAGGCCCCTAAATCTTAGTAATACTTTGCACAATGTAAAAAGTTATTCTCAAAAATTCGCATGATATTCAAATCATTAAAATAATAATTGATTTAACTTTATTTTAAAAACAAGTGTTATCTTTTGTTAGTACTTCACTTACTAACATTGAACACTGCATGCTTTAAAACCAACCCAGGCAAAAAAAAAATGCTGAATTATTATATTTTTAAAAAACGATAAATAATTATTACTTTAAATAAAAAAATGTAACTAAACGAGTATAAGATAAATATACATTCTAGATCAGTACAAAAAAAATACAATAATACATTATAAATTTAAATTAATTAGGAATTTAAAATATCAATATTTAGATTTATAATTGCCGAAATACCGAGTTAACCCAGAAAAATGTCTTTATCAGTTTCCCTTAAAGTGAAATAAACAATGAATTTAAAACGATTTTTTTAATAATTTGCAATTTACAGAGAATGTGTACTAAATAATTTCAAAACCTTACCTAAATTTTTATATTTATCCTTCCACGTTGACAGTTGGTTCAACACAATCATTCACAATAATCACCATTTGAACAAGAAACCGACCGAACACATGGCAACTTACATCTACATAACCCGCGCGGCAAACTGAGATGACAGTTGTTTACAGGTTGTCAATGGAAACAGCTGGCCGCACAAAAATACCGCTAAACTCGACGGGTTGTGTTCCTTGTTCTTATTCGGGAATGCGAAAGAAATAACAGAACGTCACTTGACCACGGTTCCATATTACGAGGCGTATTTGTCTGCGTTAAAGCTCCTAAAGGAGGCTGGACATGGACAGCCGGAAACAATCAAAAATTCCCGAAATAATATAACTGTACATTTGTCTTTGATCAGGGTTCTAAATTACGAGGCGTTATTGGCTGTGTTAAGGCTCCTAATGGAGGCTAGAAATAGGCAGCCAAAAGCGATTACACTGCACAACATTTGTCCATGTGTGTTGTGTCTGTCTTACTTGGCGAAGATTTATAAGCGGATCTTAGACCAAGCACACAAACCTGAATATAGGTTCGTTTACATGAGCCATCGAATCCAGGGATTGAAGAGCAAACTCAGCAATTTTTCCCTCTTGTGGATTTTCTCCCAGACAGAACCGGAATTGCAGGGTTCATCGGGGGGTTTCGCAATTCAATGAAGGAGGGTTTGATGTTTCATACCATGGATTCGGCCACAGACAATCATTTGGGTTAGAAATCCTGCTCGACCTCTTTTCCCCTTTTGGGGATTTTGGCATTCCATGGATTCGATGGCTTATGTAAACGCGCCTTACATATGTCTACAAATCAACCAACGTTTGTCCTGCCTTCGTCGTGGGTGTAATTTCTCTCTCTGTGACAGTAAAAATTCTTTCCGTTTCGGTCTTACTTGAAGAAGGTTTATAAGCGGGTTTCTTATCAAGCACACCAAGCCTGAATATACATGTATCAACCCTACCCTAGCCTCTTTTTAATGAATTTTTGTGACAGTAAAAATCCGATTATCCGCATTACATTTTGCATGCAAGGCAAGCGCGTTAAAAACTGAACTCCCCCCCCACCCCCCCTCCACCTCTTTTTAATAAATTTTTGTAGTAATTTTGTTTCGTACACTAGTTACTAGTTGTCTATTAATTACTAGGCATAACATCCAACAAAGACGAACAGCAAGAGGTAGACCTAGTAGAATTTTTTTTTCTGCATTCGGATAATCAGCAACGCTTCGGATAATAGGAGATTTACTGTACTTATTCCAACGCTGACCCTATCATTCAAATGAAAATTTTGTTTCTCTTTTCAACTTAAAACTTGATTGTTAATACTGTAAACTCCCGATTATCCGCGGGTGGATTATCCGCGTTGCGGAATATCCGCGGGCCACGATCCCTCCCCCTTTTTTTAAACCTGCAAAAATAATCAATCAACAAAACACTTAGAAATGAAATTTATCTGTTTATCTGTTTCACAACTAGGAAGAATGCATTCCAAGAGCAACGAATTTATTTCAAGAACGACAAATACGTTACAAAACCAACGAATGACCATAGGAAACCTGGCGTGTGCCAAAATGTGTTTGGCCTGGTGCACATCACGTGCAATTTGTCTAAAAGAGTCACTTGTAAAATAATCTGTCCGCCATTTTAATTGAACTGCTTTGCGTGATTTGTGCGGATTTATAATACTATAAAACCCAGATGCAATTTTGCAGATATTTTCTTTACTTTTGCGGATTATCTGCGAATTCGCTTATCCGCGGATGCCGTGCCACCCAATTCTGCGGATAATCGGGAGTTTACTTAGTTATTGAAAAAATAACGAGACCACAAAAAGACCGCTACCCTAAGCCAACACAACAACCAAATATCAGCTTATTATATTTCTCTAATAAAATATTTTTCAACAATTCCTTGAAAATAAACCGGCAAAACTATTGTTCGTTCTTCGATCGTGATTCGATTAAGTCTGATCATCAGCTTATAATCGCGTAATGCACGAATCGAAATATTATTTATCATTTTATTGCGATTCTTTAAAAAAAAATCGGGTTGTTTTACCACACAAAACGTAAATGTTTTTTTGTTTGGCATGGTAACAAGTGGATTTTGAGCTTTAATATCCGTGTTTTTGAGGAAGTTCGAATGTGTAATAGTCACGCTATAATTGTAACCCGAATGGGCATGTTGCAAGAAATTGAAATTTGTTTTGCAAATCACAGACCTTTCAAATTCAAGTCAAATGTTGTAATTCACACTTATTCAAATTCAATTTATTTGTTAATGGAATTGTTTCACGTTTTTGGATGGCAACAGCTCCAACGGTTTGTTTTCATTTTTTTTTGTCTGGCATTACTTCGGTTTTGGTACTCGAAAATGAGTTTTCTAAGAATATTATAATCATCAAATTTTTTTATTGCCAACTTCTTACTGTGCTGTTGGTTGTTCAAAACATTTGTTAAAGAGGGCCTGCATTGAAAGAAAAGTTTCTTTTCATCTATATTGGTTATGAGTGATACGAAGTTGAGAGTGAAAACGAAGGCACCAACGAAATCGCAGTGCGAGGGAAAAATGGAAACAAGTGCGTTGCATCATCCGAAACAATTCCATTGACTTTAAAGCGATACCGATAGGTCACATCCGGTTCACAATTCTCTTGCCGTGTATTATGACATCAAGCTTGGTTTTCTCTCTCTCTCTCTTGTCGCATTTTCGTACTATTGTTTTTTATCAACTACTGTACAATATAGTAATAAACTACGAATTCTGCTTGAAATGTTCTTACTTCTGAAAAAACATACATTTTAGTAAACGCGAGTATTCGATACTAATACTAATTACTTCAGCAAAACTTTTTTTTTTAATTATCCTCGCACTAGAGCTACACGAGGGCTATTGGCGACGGGCGTCGTATTTTAGAACCACAGTCAAGTGACGAGCCGACACCTGAATAGGCACCCAACGCAACCGTTTAGGGCGACGTCGTACGCAATGTTAGGACTTCTAATGAAATTTAACGAGCACTCCCTTACGCGGGGTATTATTCGCCGGGCATTTTTAAGTGCACCGGCCGTTTATTAGTCGGCAGTTATTTTGGCGATGCCCGGACCCGAACCTGGGACCTTTTGCATGAACCGACTGGGCTCCCCAGCCTTAGTCAAACTTTGAAAATTTCCTTCTACGATTTCGGTTGATCCAACCAAAGAGTTCTAGTAGAGTAGAGACTGAACCTACCAACAGCACCATGGACCAAACACGGAGACAATACAGGGTGGCATGTGGGGCCCGATGGCCAAGTGTTTTGGATCGCAGGCCATAACGCTAGCAGTCCACATGCTGTAACGGGTGAGTGTTTGAGTCCCACCTTTGCTTTGGGTGTACTTCCTTTCTCAGTATCAAAATTATAAATTAACTATCGCTTTGCCTTTCTATTCGGGCTCCGTAGTGAGCCATGGCTGCCGATGACAGCCCAGTACGAGTCGTTCCTCTACCCTACACTCTTAAAACAAACACTCCTAATTTAACTCAGTCTGAGTGGATTTCACTCCTCCAGTTTGGAAAATGCACTTCTCCTTTTGGAGTGGATCCTTTGTGTGTTAAACCTCCGACAGGATCACTCCAAACGAGTGATTTTAACTCAGTCTGAGGAAATATGCATGCCTTTACGGTGTCGAAAATGCACTTCTCCAACTGCAGTGGATTTCACTCCTTTGTTTTAAGAGTGTACTATAGAACTCTTTGGATCCAACAGTTAATATAAGGCCTGAGATATCTTGGAGCGTTTTACTACGATTTTAAACTAAACAACCAAACCAGACACATGCTGTTTTCAATTTATTTCCATAAACTGGTTTATATTACAAGTTCTTCTCGACAGTACTTTAGCAAAGGTTGTACCTTTATTTTAATAGCGTATGCAAACTGTAGAGTTAAAAAAAAAACTCTTCAAGAATATGAATTTTTACGTCATGACGCAGTTTTCGGTCTCGTGAGTTTCATGGAATTTTATGGTAAAATTTTTTGGGTAAAATTAATTACTTTTGAAGATATTTAAGTTGATATTCGGAACCAACTAATGAAACAGATAAATCTTATAATGAGCATATTTCTTTTCTTTAGTAGTAACAGTTTCTTAGGAATGAAAACAAGACAATGATTGGTGATTTGTGACCACGTGCCATCTAATCAATGTAGTAAGCGTAGCTTACCACGTATGTCGTACCACCAATTACAGACATCAGAAATGAAATAGCGGACATGCCAGTAATGATAGCTAGAATTAACTACGTCACAGGAAACATGTCAATAAAGTCATACTAGCAATAATTTTAATTTTGCTAAGATTCTTTGATTTTTGACATTTGATTCAATGCATTCCTCCTATTAAAATCCATTTATTATTTTCATTATAAAAATTAAAACACAAACAAGTTTTTAAATATTTAAAAATATCACATACCTGCTATTAGCAAGACGGATGCAACTCCTTTCTGAAACAACGCTCAAATAAAGCGTTAAATTTAATTTACTGCCTTCACACACACGATGAAATGAATATATCGATAACACTTCAAGTAGTCATTCTTTTTTTAAAGAAGTTTTATTGTCGGCTTATGGAGCAATACGGCAACTTACTCAGGAAGGAAAAGCAGGATAAATAACGAAACCTCACTTCCAATGCAATTGATAAGAAGGAACAAATAATTGTGGATTTGTATCACACCAGTTTTTTTATTTAACCTCTTAAGACCCGAACAAAATCCCACACTAGTATTCTTTTATATAATCTAGACACAATTTTCATACAAACATATGCTAAAAAGTACATTTTGCAAGGTAATTTTTTTTTTTAAAAAATATGTTTGATAATTACTGAGAGACACGCCTTAAGCTCTAAAAATACACAGTTCTTGTGCTATAAATGCAAAAAAAATAAGCCTTATCACTTATTTGTAGTTAACGGTATATTTTAAAATTGTTTTAAATGCAAAATACCTTTAAATTTAGCAACTAAACAAACTTTTCGAAAAGTTTGAAAAATAATTAATTTTTTTAAGAACTCTAATATCGTATGGACCCTCGTTCAACTTAATTTTTTATCGAAACAAGTGATACCTGTAATTAAAGGTTAAAAACTTACATTTGAATCTTCTTCTATTGGACCAGGTCAATTTCGGAACTAATTAACATGCTACTTGTTTGCGGGGAGGTTTTGTTGCAAGAGGTTAATATTTCAGAGGTTTTTTTTAATGGGGTTGTTTCAGATGATGTAAATAACTTCTTCATGTTTGCCTTTTCCTGCGATTTCATTGGTTGTTTTGATTTTACTCTCAAAAGAAGCGTTCTTTCCGTCTGTTGTTTTTCTATTTCTGCAACTTGTTTTCATTCCTGCCATTTATTAAACTTTATCAGTTTTAATTCTGTTTAAATTTCAAGTATGCAAAGCAACAACAAAACAATCAACGTTGTTAGAAAACTTCGTTTATGAGATATTTAATCGTATGCTGAGAAATTAAGAGAAATTGCGGGATAGAAATTTTAAAGTGATTCACGAACTGAGAAGCCCAGTGGCGCAATCGTTAGGATGCTAGCCTTTGGAGCTGCTGGGGTCGGGTTCAAATCCCGGTCAGGCATGGATGTTTGTGACCGTCAATCAATGTTGTTATTTGTCTATGTGTTTGTGTTGCCCTTTCTTTGTGTGTCTCTTGTGCTTTTAAAAACTCTTTCTGTGTCTGTCCCACTTGACGAAAGCTTATAAGCGGTTCTCTGAACAAGCACACAAGCTGGAATATATATGTACCTACCATACCATACCATACGAACAGAGAAAAGCTTTGGTTCTACCGAAAGAAAAGTCTTTACATAACATTCTTTTCAGTAAGGTAATAAACTATTGTATTGATCAAAACAAATGTAATTCCAGAACCAGAAGAATGAAGAATGAAAACAATATCGCTGGAACATTGTTAATTTTCATAGTAGATTTAAAATACGTTAGAGATAGATTCACTCAGTATCGACTTCAGATATGGTATTCCTATTGATACTTGTGTTGGGTAAATTTTAATTGCACGAACAATTAAAGATAAACAATTTATCAATTGGAAAATTACAATTCACAATTAATCAATTGTAATTTTGGAAAATTACAATTCACAATTAATCGATTGTAATTGTGGAAAAATTAAAATTCACAATGATTTAATTGTTAATTGTAGTTGTAACAATTAACAATTATTATTTTTTGTTGTTAATTTTAATTAAAAATCGACCAACGATCGGACAGATCGACCAAACCAACCAACTCATTTCGTTTTCATATAAAGTTAATTGTTAGTTTTAATTGTTTCACAAAGCAACTAAAAAAATTAATTGCAATTATTTTAATTGTGAGTTATAATTGACCTATGTTAATCAAATTAATTTAATTGCAAGGTGCAATTAAAAGTTCGATCGCGATTAATTTAATTGAATAAATTTTTTAGTTAATTAACAAGACAATTGACAAATTAATATATTAAGGCACAACACTGATTGATACACACACAAGTGTAACGACAACCCAAAGCTTTGACAAACACTCTTTCACCTCCCAAACCAACTTAGTGCCAAGAATTAAAAAAAAAATCCCTTCACCTTTCCAGTGGCTTGTAAATAATTATTTATGTAATCGGATTTTAAACGAATTAGCTGTTATGTATATCATAACAGTAGTATTAAATCAGCATAAGAATATTTTATGTAATGAACAGGAATTTAAAACACCTGTTTCTGCTGAAAAACACATATTTAGAAAATCGGATGTTAGATTTCGCAGTATAGACCACGAAACATATCTTACGATTTTTATCTTATCTATGAGCGACGAAGGTGTGTAGGTAGAAAGATTAATAATTCCTCACAAAATGAAGTATCTAGTATGATAAAACTGCATATATTGAAAGTTATTATTTTAGTGAACGGCCCAGCAGATCTCTTTGCACTTAAAGCGCTAAATTGCTTAGGGCGGTGAAAGGAAGAGATCGTCAGAGTAATAAGTTTTATTTTAAATGAATGTCGGATACATATGAGTGGATTACAATGATTCAATCAAATGCCAAGCCTCGGTCAATCAGCTTCAACAAACTAATTACAACTTTTTATACATTTGAATAAAGCCTAAATCTATTTATTATCGATGTTAACAAAAAAAAAAAAAAAAAAAAAAACGCATAGATTTCATGTTTTTGATGCCTTTTTCCCTAATTACTAATTTGTTAGAGGGAATATTGTATTTCAAATTCCCGCTATAATATAGAAGAATGTATCCTACTAGTGTTCATTCCTCTTTAGATATATTGTCGGATCAAGATTTAAAAGATTTTATCAACAATCAAGATTTAAAGTCCCGCCGAGGGTATGGTGAAATCCCTTTTTCAGCGGCTCATTGGCTGAGAGGTTAAACGTGTTCGCATCGTAAGCCCACGATCGCGGGTTTGAGCCCCGGCTGAGTCGTCGGATTTTCTGGATGAGAAAATTCTGGGCACGCATGTCATATGATTATGTGGCATGTGAAAGATCCCTGTAGGGCACACTTGGCTTGGTTTCTCTCGGCAAAATTAAAATTTCGACATACTTTACCATCCACAGAGAGCTCAGATTCACTGTGCGTCAAAATTGGTAGCGAGAGTCCCCTAGATGGCGCCACAAAAAATGTATCTCAGTACTGGGGAATGTGCCGAGTATGCAAAGGCTTGACCGTCAAAGTTGCAGCCCCATTAGAAAGAAAAAAAAATATTTAAAATCAATTTCCACAATCAATGAACCACAATTATGAATTGTGGTTATATAATTAAAGTATTTAACGTATATTTATTGTACATTATTGCCATCACTTTTTTTGCTAGTGAACTTGGCAAAGCAATACTTCTGCGGAAGTTGTGATTCCAAAACTAAAGCATTAACTCCAGTCTCCCTCTTAAATTATTGGTGAATGTAACGAGTCTGCTGAAGCCTAGTCCGCCAAAAGCAGCCCCATTTAACGAAGAAAAAAATCTCAACTTCTCCAAGCATGTGCCACATTGGCAGGGCTGTAAGGAGCCTAGTGGTCAGGATCTCGGACTCGAGATCGGAAGGTTGAAAGTTAGAGACCCGGTGCCACTGAAGACTTACAGAGTATATGCGTAGTACGTGCTCGTAAAATCTGTTGGGTCCGAAAGTCCTGTGGTCGGTCATTGCGCAGTTCACCATGGGTACAGGTTCCTGGAGAAAATTTCCCTCCCCTGCAGGGGCATGTCTAAATTGTGGAGGTGGCGACAGATGGCAACATCTGTCATATGTGTTTGTGTGTGTCTTGTGTTGTCCTACTTGACGATGGTTTATAAGCGGGTCCTTGCGACCAAGCACACAAACCTGAAAATATATGTCAACCAACCAAAGCCAAATTGGCTAGAGATGTAAACGGTTCCATTTGTCAATCAACACTTATTGAAGAAATGCTTCCACAAAAGTGGATGACCCAGAAGAGCCCGGCAAAAAGATGTTTGACATGGTATATTAGTGAACCAATGTTGTCGAAGTCAGACAATTTTTTTAATAATACGATAGTATATGTTGCGAAACTACGAAAAAATCGGTTCAAACATAATTTTTCTATTGTTATTATCTTTTTTTTGTACTTGTGTATTATTCCGTCTACCTTCCAAACGTTCGCCAAATTCTTAGGGACTAGTTTTTTTTTTCATAAAAAAATTAATTAATCAAACTTATATTATAAATTAGATTAATTATTATATATTTTTATTTATATTAATTATGAATTAAATTGCCATTTATAAGGATAACGGCATTCATTCATTCAGTTGTCGGAATTTAGGACCTGTCGGGGTTTAATCCTATCTTTAATTTTTCCTTAGGAATTATGTCCTGAGTCCTGAGGGGATTTCGGCTGTAGCAATTATGTCCGGAACAGCTTACACACCGCGAGATCAGAGACCCGCTCATAAACCTTCGTTATGTAAGACCGACACAGACAGAAGTCACAGAACTTTTACCCGACACAGAGAAAGACATTATACTCAGGGCGAAGGCGGGAATCGAACCCATACAGTGTGCAGACTGTTAGCGTATATTGGCTGCGATCATACCCATTAGGCCACTCGGGGCCTGAGAATGACTGAGTTCATTTAAAACTGAACAAAAAAAAATTCAAATTGCCATTTTTTATTTTGGTTGAATTAAAGTTACACTAGATTTACAAAATGGCTATTAACCTTTTAGTCCCAGTGATGCCATCATGTTTCTGATCATAATTTTTTAAAAAATAATAATAGTTCTGATATCTATTAGGGTTAATAAAAAATATTTTCAAATAGAAAAAAAGTTTGAAGAATCGAATGATGTGCTTTTATTATCATAAATAGCTATAGACTATCAATTTTTTTTTCTAAAATGATTATGCCAAATTGTCATTGGGACTGAAAGGGTTAACGATGGGCCTCGTAGCAGCTTTCAAATGACGAAGCCGACACCGATAGAATAGACGAAGACGCAAAACTTTATAGCCTCATCATACGCGGCGTCATGACTTTAGACCACGGCAGACCTAACGTGCATCAGTCAAAGAAACGCGGCAGTATTTATGTTCTTTTTTTGCCTAGCAAGTTCCATCGGCTGATGCTCGGATCGAACCAATTAAGTTATCTGCAGCGGCATATGCTTTAACCAACAAAGCTTTTGTAATAACTCCTGTAGAAGAGCTGTTAGTAAGGAATGAGCAAAGTATAATGAAAATTAAATAATATTGTAACTTACTTGCTCTGGTGGAGATAGCCAGTTAATCAAAATTTTGCGGGCTTGGTAATTGAACCAATTGGCTTGTTTCGGGTGTGTGACGTAGTCCTTCCAGTTTTATTCCTGATGCCTTTCCTTTCTCTTCCCACTTAATCCACGATTGGTGAATTAATGCATTCAAGAAAAAATTCAATTTCATTTAACACTTCTGTTGCCACTCAAGACTTGAAGCACGTCCATTGGTGGATTTATTTTAGTTTCTAAACCATACACGAGAAAATTAAAAATAGTCAAGAGAAAGAAGCTAAAATTTCTAAAAGATATTTAAGGCAATTGAAGAATGCAAATTACCCAAGAATTCAAGGAAAGTTGGAATATTTTATTATTGTGTGCTGTTTCGTAAAATTTCTAAATCATGAATGAAATGCTGACGGAAATGCATTCATTTCGGCTAGCTATTACAAGGAAAAACGGAATACATATTATAAATATGAATAGCAATTTTCAAAGAATCGCGTATTATCCCATGTCACGCAAGGTTGCGTAATATTGCTTTTAAATTTATTTCAATAGGTGTCACAATGTTTGAAATTAGCTCCCGTAAAAATTTGGGTCATTCTTTTGAATGAGACTAATCGCGCTCTTAACAACACTAATATCTCAAATAATATTTTTTTAATAATTGCGTGAAAAAAAGACTTTTTTTTTCACTCTTTTCATAGATGAAACATTTCAGGATAAAATTTCTATTTCGTAATATTAATAAAATCCAGATATTTATCGATCTACTTTTATTTTAAAGAAATAAATGAGCGTGAAATATTTTTGGACCAATGATATTTTTTTCACACAATTATAAAAAATAGTGTACGAAACACGTGCGAAAAGTAAATTTGTAAAAACACGTGTCATTATTTCACTCGCACATGAAATAAAATCCACTAGTTTTAAAAAGTGACACTTTTCACACTTGTTGCACAAATGAATAACTATTTTAAAGGCTAATGCACAATCAGATATCTTAATAAAATATTACCTAGGATTTTTTAATTCGATTTAACGTGAAAAAGTTTCTGTCATAAAGCAATTCAGAAGGCAGTGAATAAAAGTGATTACTTTACAATTAAGTGGGGATTACGCATTAATTAGTAAATAAAAGTGTGTGATTGTCGATTGGTCACAAAATTAGCATGGTATTTTTGCTATAAAACTGTTCATAAGGAAATTTTTAGACACGGAACAAGACAACTTTTACATAATCTCAGGACAGATTTCGACTACAGTCCTTGCCAACCTAAGTTGGGTAAACAGAAATATGCTATGGAGAAGATCCTCCCGCGCATGTAAAGAGTTCCATAAATTATTTGTGAATCCACCCAT
>JAJQQY010000061.1:0-15000 GCA_023701765.1 Hylyphantes graminicola
TTTAATTGTTTAATTTCATGTAGCATATTGTGCAATATAACCAACTTTGTTGAGTTTTTAATTTGCAATTGTGTGACTGGTATAAACGCGATTTTCCGATAAGGAGCCAAGAATATCTCTAGTGAAATCCTAGTATTCCAAGAATATCCCTAAAAATTTTTATAAACAACTGGTTTTTTTTAATATTGTTATCAACATGATTAACAATTAGAAATGAGGGTATGAGTTTAAGAATGAATAAGCGACAAAAAGGTAAAACGGGAAAATGAGTTTTGAAGTTTTTCGTTTGCCCTTAGATACGGTTTACACCACTTACAATGGGTGAAAAATTAATTTAACTTATAGTTAATTAATAATGAATCTTGTTATCTTTTAATGGGGGAACAACATGTTCATTGACACAAAAACGTCAATTTTTTTAATGCCACTCAGCACGTTCTTCCACTAAGCTCTTTACATCTTTCTGTCGATATGACGAAAGCTAGTTCACTTTCAAATGTACTTCACTCTTAAAACAAACACTCCTAATTTAACTCAGTCTGAGTGGATTTCACTCCTCCAGACTGGAAAATGCACTTCTCCTTTTGGAGTGGATCCTTTGTGTGTTAAACCTCCGACAGGATCACTCCAAACGAGTGATTTTAACTCAGTCTGAGTAAATATGCATGCCTTTACGGTGTCGAAAATGCACATCTCCAACTGGAGTGGATTTCACTCTTTTGTTTTAAGAGTGTATACTGTTTGGACTTTGAAGGGTCTGTGAATTTCAGATTTGCGAGCTTTGAGTTTGATGGTATCTGAAGTAGAATTCTAAAGCCATAGGTTCTGTTATATCATATTAAGTAACGAGCATGCACAGGGAATAACGTTTGGATGATAGCGTGGACTACCAATATTAAATTAAATTAATATTCAATTTCAAATAATAGCAAGGCATAGGTAATTGCAATAAAAATTAAACTATGCCCTGTGTTACAAGATTCATTAAAAAAGCATTTTTCGCAACATCATTAAACTAATTTTCGATAAAAAAAATTTCCAAAAATCAATAAAGCTACATATTTAATAAATTGAGTTCAAAAGAACTTAATTAATATGTTGCAAATTTATTTTATAAAAATGTTTTTATCTTATTTTCTGAAGTTAATAGCTTTATCGGATTTTTTAAGGCTTAAAATATTAATGAATAAAGCTATATATTTATACATATTATTATGTTTTTAGTTCAACCAAGATTATTATTATACTATATTTTATGTAATAGTTTTTAATTAGATAATTGCATTTTATGCGATAGTTTAATTGTTTCATTTCATGTAGTAAACCAACTTTGTTGAGTTTTTAGTTTGCAATTGTGTGACCTGGTATAAACGTGATTTACCGATAAGGAGCCAAGAATATCGCTAGTGAAATCCTAGTATCCCAAGAATATCCCTAAAAAAATTTATAAACAACTGTTTTTTTATCAACATGATTAACAATTAGAAATGAGGACATAAGTTCAAGAATAAATAAGCGACAAAAAGGCTGAAAACGAGAAAATGAGTTTTAAAGTTTTTCGTTTGCCCTTAGATACGTTTTACACCAATTACAATGGGTGAAAAATTTATTTAACTAATAGTTAATTAATAATGAATCTTGTTATCTTTTAATGGGGGAACAACATGTTCATTGACACAAAAACGTCAATTTTTTTTTAATTCCACTCAGCACGTTCTTCCACTCAGCTCTTTACATTTTTCTGTCGATATGACGAAAACTAGTTCACTTTCAAATGAACCGGGTGGTTATAAAATAACGCTCCCTATTCGGAGTGGTCTGTAGCTTGAATGAATAATCCGAATGCATCAAACATTGAGACACTTACTAATCAAGAAGGGGAAAGAGAATGCAATCATAAAAAAGACAGAATCCTAAAGAATAATCATAAAAAGAATAATCATACAAAACAAACTCGTCTTTTGACCAGAATCTAAATTGCGAGGCGTCGTCAATTATGGCCAATTGCGGCCAACACAGCTAATTACGATTCGTAATTTAGAACCCTGGTCAAGAGACGAGTTTCTTTAATAAGAAAAAAAGAATGGAATTATAACACAGAAACTCGTCTCTTGACCAAGGTTATAACTACGATGAGTAGCCAATTATGGCTAATAACGGCCAACACATCCAATTAAGCCTCGTAATTTAGAACCCTGGTCAAGAGACGAATTTGTTTTTTACGATTCCATTCTTTCCCCCCCCCCCCCCTTCTTGAATAGCAAGTGTCTCAATGTTTGATGCAGTTGGATTATTCATTCAAGCTACAGACCACTCCGAATAGGGAGCATTATTTTTGTCCCACTCATGTGTAATACTTTGCTGTTTTAACGTTATAAACTTAACACGTAAACAAAAACTTTTTCAAAAAGTTTTCACAATTACGTATTATTAGTTTTAGAAATCATTACATTTTTCCAATTCATTTTTATTCTTTGCTCAAATATTAAATAACAAATCCGAGCAGACACCAAAACTTAATCTGATTACTGTGTCCATACTGAAATTGACATTCCATAGCTAGGAATGCAACTATTTACCTTGGAACCACATACATATTGCCATCCTCCTTCTACAAACTCTAGAACCCATCGAACAAAAATAAAAAAAAAGAACATGAAAGGCAGTACCGCAGCTTATTACTAAAGTATACATGTTTATCTAACTGTCCAAACCTTTCTAACAACCAGCCGCTGACAGGAGCAGATGCCAGCAGGCATTGGACAACTCAACTCAACTATGTTTATGCGATCGCGATGGAAGAAAAGTTCTGTGGGCTTCATTAAAAGTTTATGGACAAAGTAATGATATGCAATTACAATAATTGAGTTTTATTTCGAAATGAAAGAGCTTGATTTTTCTTGTGGTTTTTGTGTTGGTTCATTACGATAAGAAGTTTAGTAATAATTTCGTGCCCTAGTAAATAAATAAATGTCGAATTATTCTATTTAGTATTGGGCATAGGACATTTTTCTTCTAAGCACCAAAAAATTGGGTTATTTCGAATTATGAATAATGTAGTTTTGAAATAAATGTTTTTACTTTAAAACTTCCCTTGTTTAGTAAATTAGAAAATTTTCATTTAATATCATGTTTTTAGAATTGATAATTATTATCGGAAAGTACCTACATGATACATATACCCGGAAATAACCATTTCAAAGAAGCTACTTACATATTTTAGTACGATTTGATATCAAAATAAGAACTGTGAAATAAGGTCATAAATATAAATATTTAGAAAAATTTACTTCTTCAGATCTGATGTCAGTTTCAATGGATAGTAACTTTTTCTAAAGATTGATATTATGACATATGTTGTAACTTTTTCTAAAAGTTGATATTATGACAGTGTTTGACCAATGATTCCATTTTTAGATTTGGCAATTTTAGGTGTTTAAAAATCGATTGCAAGTCTTCTTAACAAAAATAAAGTTTAGAAAAAATATTGTTATAATTTATTCAAAAGTTATGATTCCTATTTTTAAAAGTTTAGTTTAAAAATTTTTTAAAAAAATCAAAATGCTTTTTTTTTCATATCGTTCTGGATGCAAAATGAATCTATTTCACAATATTAGATTTTTAGGATAAAATATAACAATTTTGTACTTATAGAGTAACAAAAGTAAGCTAAGTTCTCCTCTAAATGTTTTGAGCAGTATACATTTGTTGTTGAAATATTCAACTTTAAATTGGCGCATTTATTTGTAGAACACCCTGTATCAAGTAGACATCCTACATCAAAATAAACATACATATTTAATACACACAATTACCTTCCAAACCTTTTAATTTTAATCTATTTTTTCTAGGCGCATCACACTAAAGAGCTTCATATCTCTCGAGGAATATAAATCTAAAATATAATTATTTCTACTACCAACCTCATTAAGCTTTATGAGATTTTATTAATTAATTTTTAAATTATGATCTTAATTAAAGAAATTAAATCGTGAACTACGCTGCCATGTCGTTAAAGAGTTTATAATTAAAATTAAGGAAAAAAACATTTATTTAGCTGCCCAAAAATGCTTCTTTTACCTTTTGCGGTACAGTAAATATATAATAATTGCTGTTATTTTTACTAATATAATTTGTTAAAACATATTTTCTTTTGTAATTTACTATGCATAATTTAATAATTAAGGCTACGTTGATTAAATTTCATAGTTTATTTTTATCTACTTAGGTAGATATATTGGGGTTTGTTTTATTTTTTGCTTTAAATAACACAAAAATTATTTATATATCTTAAATATTGATTATAAAACTAACTTTTCAACAAGTAGTTAATTTTATATAATTTTAATTAGCCAGTAAAACCTCAAGTTATGACAACATTTACTGGATAGGTTATAATTGCGGTTATTTTTAATCGTGAAATTTGTCAAACATATTTTCTTTTTGCAATTTGATATGCATAACTTAATAGTTTAGGCTAAGGTGATTAAAATTCAAATGTTAATAATATTTATCTGGTTATATTGGGATCGTGTTTTACTTTTCAAGCAACGTAAAAAGTATTAAAATATTTTGAATATGCAATATAAAAAATAAGTTATTTCCATTACTAAACTTTATATATATTTTTTCTAGTCAGTTAAAAAAATTAAATTTTACCATCCTATAAATTTAATAAGGTATCTGTTTACCATTTATATTTTTTTTTTCAAAAAAAAATACCTTCGGGTTAGTATGGTAAATTTTAAAAACCCTTTATGTGAAATTTAGTTTAAAAAGTGGTGCTAAGAACACTATAACGTGATAAATTTGTAGGCATTAAAAAATTATATCACACATTAATGCCACATCAAACTTACATTCATTATGTCTGCATGTAGAGTCTTTTGAGATTTAAGACCGGAAAATACATGTTAACTAGGGCTGTGAGGCGCCTTGTGGTCAAGGTAGCGATCTACGGATCGGAAGGTCCCGCGATCAAAACCTGGTCGCTGAAAATTCACCGAGTACGTGCTCGTTAAATCTGTTGGGTCCGAAAGTCCTGTGGCGGTCATTGCACAGTTTCCCACGGGTACAGGTTCCTGGAGACTATTTACCTCCCCTTCAGGGACATGTCTAAATTGTGCAGGTGGCGCGTGATAGATGACAGCATCTGTCACGTATATGTGTGCATGTGAGTGTGTGTGTTGTGACTGTCTTACTTGAGGAAGGTTTATAAGCGGCTCTCTGAGCAAGCACACAAGCCTGAAAATATATGTATACCAACCAACCAACCAACTACATGTTAACTAGTTTGACACTCCAATGGATTATTTTTTTACTCAAAAGAAGTATCATTTAAGCTTTAATGGTTATAAATAACGTACAAAATATTATAAAAAAATCTTTGCCCTGGAACTTATTTATATAAAATTTTAAGATATTGCCATCGATTGAACTTTGAGGATGAAACATTACATTTGGTAAGAACTTGTATTACTTTAATTGTGTGAAACATAAAATCATTTTTTCATTAAATATTTAACTTTAAAAAATATATAACTCCCAATAAATTGCTTCAGTTTCCGAAAATCAACACTATTTTAAATTAATTTAAAGTGAATGAAGAAAAATGGCTAGCAATAGAATTAATGAACAAAGAATGAAGGAAATACGAATGAATGAATGAAGAATGAATAAATTAATGAAGAACGAATAAATTAAGGAAGAATAATTAAAGAATGAATGAATAAAGAATGAATGACTAAAGAATTAATGAATGAAGAATAAATGAATGAAGAATGAATGATTGAAGAATAAATGAATGAAGAATGAATGAATGAAGAATGAATGATGAAAGAAAAATAGCAAATGCACTTTAGGGATATGACTTCTCATGACACTATTCTAAAATGACCTATCTCATTTTGAATGTTATAAACCATTTTGGGTATCTGTAAATGGGTACTTCGAAAACTTTGCTAACCACCATTTACGTAAAGAAACGTACGTAGAGAAAAATTCCTAAACTCTAGCGACTCAGACTTTCACAAAACACAGAACAGTCTTGAAAACCGAACCGAAATTCCCGGAAGGCAAAAGACTTATGGAAACAAGAAGGCATTGCAGAAGAAATAAAACCCAGCATTTTTACGAGTGTGCCTAAGATTTATTTTTCAATTGTCTTTAGTCTCAAGCTATCCTTCTTCGGTCCTATGAAGTCGAGAAACCAATTTTTCAACAAGCGGAGGGGCGCATTACAGAAACATTTTGCGTCGCAGTTTGTTCCCCTATGTGGTCGGTGAAATATTCTCGAATTCATTTAGGTCCATTTTTCTTTTTAAAGTTTCAATTTTTTTTTTGTACATTAACCCTTTCAGTCCCAGTGATGCCATTTGGCATCATCACTTTCAATATATTTTTCAAAATGTTTATGCCCCGTTATGACATCCAAACACACATCATACGATTCTTCACACTTTGTTCTATTAGACAATATGTTACATTAATCTCAATAGAAGTCAGAACTACTATTTTTTTATTCAGGAAATAGCCAACAAGCGTTTCACCTGATTTTTGATAAGTTCACTTCAGTTCCACATATTTAAAACACAATTTAAACTATTTTGGTTAAAATAATTACTAATTTTTTTTAATAATATGGTCAGATACCTTAAAATATATAACTCGAAGTGTTTTTAGGTAATATATATATTTTCATTTTGTTGTTTTCCACAGTTAAAAAATTTTGGCATCATTTCAAAAACCATATAAAAAATTTAAATGAATTTTTTTTCTTATGGAACTCGTATATTTGACCTAAAATAAGCTTATTTTGTGAATATCAGAACTTTCTGTAGTGTAGTTAATTTTTGAGACTGAAAGGGTTAAATACCGGTTTTAATACAATAAGAGCTGTAATTTTTTTAGGGGGACAGGGAACAAAACGATGGACGTCAAAATATCAAATTTTCACTTAACTTTCATTCACTAAAATGAATATTTACGACAAAATTTATATAATACGCATCTGAATATGGGGTTAGAGTTCGCAAATTTGGTAGTTAATTTCAATGTAACTTTGTTGGCAGCTTCAAATGTCATTATTTTAAAACACCGATTTTTAGCCTTCTAGGTACACTTTCCAGAACAACTATTGCGTGTATCTGAAGTTATTTTAAAGGCATAAAAAAGTAAATGCAACGCAATGAACCTCAAGTTTGAAAAAAAAACATTCATAATTTTAAGTTATCAACGTAAAGAGAAATTTTGAGCATTTCTTAAATTTAAAAAATCGTCTTATTTTTACTCCCTTGAATATTTATTGTTCACTGTGTTAAATAAACATGTATACGACATCACGGAAAACGTCAACCCTTCTAGTAAAAGAGAAAAAGAGAAAAGTGTACCTTAAGGCTGAAAATTGATGTTTTGGAATAGTGACATTTAAAGCTGGCAACGCAAAGTTTTATTGAAATTAAGTACCGAATTTGCAAACTCCAACCCCATATTCAAATGTGCGTCATAGAAGTTTTTACGTAAAAGCGCGATTCAGTAACTAAAGGTTTAATAAAATTTAATATTTTGAATGGTCGTTTTGTTCCCTGTTACCTTAAGCTGAGAAAAATAACACTTACAAATCGGAGTAAATCTATATTTTTTATCATTTTGAAATAAAAAAAGTTGGTTTCAAATATGATAATCTTACCTGTTTGATTAAAAAAGTGATGAATTACCTCTCATTCATTAAATACATATATAGTATATTTCATAGAGTGATGGAGGATGGTATCTCACCTGCACTGTGAAAAAAAATCTGTAACCATTACAAAGTTTTTCTTGTAAAAAACTTTTCCTAGAAAATTTCTAGTAAATAATTACTAAAAATAGTGCTGTAAAAACACATAATATATTTGAGTTAGCATCACATGTTTATATTATGCAGATTTACAGGACTATTTTATGTATCCCACACAAGTAATGTTTCTGTAACTATACAAGAAAATTTTATGGAAACCACATTTTCCGTGCAATTGCAAAGAAAATACAAAATGTCTGCTTTCCCTGGCGTGGAATCAAGCCCCGTACTCCCGCGTGACAGACGGGGGGTACTGACCACTACACTACCGAGGAATAGCAGACTGCCGAAACCCGGGATCGAACTAGGAACCTTTAGATGTCCAATCGAACGCTCTCCCAACTGTACTATGTCGGCACACAGACCATCAGGAAATGATAAGTGAAATTCATTTGAAACAATTAACTAAGTTATAAATTTAAAATAGCGGTTGGTCTTGAATGACGATTGAGGCCAAACTTTAGTTCGTGTAACTCTTGTGCGACGATAATTCAAACCTAACCTAACCAAACTTTAGTGGCGATGCGCGTGACACGTCTTCATGTAGAAGAACATGATTCGTTGAAACAAATTGCAAATACTAGAAATTTTTTTGTAACTGCAGAAATGAAGATTTCTGTTCAGAATTAAAAAAAAAATTTTTGGTAAAATTGGTTATTTCTGTAACATTACTAAAAAAAATTCTGTATGTTTACAGATTATTTGTCTCAGTGTGCTATCCGATATCGTTGGTAACCAGTCATCCATACTACTTTTTGAATCTGAAAAGCTCGAAAATCAGCATTAGCCGTGAATTTATATTTAGATTTTGCAGTGCAAAAATGAACAACAGGTGTTTCATTCTGGTTTCAGAAATGAGTATACAAATGTTTTAAACTTGAGTAAAATTAACCATTAGCCATTTTAACTGTGGCTCAATATCAGTAAGAAAGAAACTTTACTTCCCTACTTAAATTTTAAGATTATTTTTGAAAAAGAGTATCTTAAACTGTTTTTCTAAATTATTAATGGATTTTTGTCATAAATCGTAATAAAATCATTATGTGTGAATTTCTTATTGTAAAGAGTTTTGCAGTTTTTTAAAAATCAAATTATTAACGCGTCACAACTTTAGTATTGTACATTTTGAAACGGGGAGGGGGGATATAGTTTCCGTTTTTACATTGTTATAACATGAACACTTTAAAATAAAAACTACTATATTTGAATACGTATGTATGATTCAATATAATTATAAATTCATAACTTTGCAAGCATCATATACTTATAGGGCGTAATAACACTTCATATCGGCGGTCCATGAATAAAAAAACTAATGGGCAAAAACACAAGAAGGAGAAGCGAGTAACAGTTAAACCTACTGTTTTCAAAAACCACTGTTTCCCAGAATTTGAAACATTCGTGGTTTTGTTATTGACGACCTACAAAAAGATACTTTATATACAATTCGAAAAGAATTGTAATAATATTTAATTTTTTTATCGTTGTTTATTCACTGTTGCCACTTTCAATATATCAGATAACATTTTATGCTATCGATTTTTCCCAAATCTGTCAGAAGCACTTATTCATCTCAACTTCACCTGCTTATTTCCCGCCAAAACTCATTCCAACTATATTCCAACTTAATAAAAAAAAGTTCCAACGTTCTATCCCCTAAATCCTTCTCTTACCGAACCAAGTTTCTTTCATACCCCAAATTAGCTGTCACTTAAACACGGATTATACCGTGATGATAGTTTTGAAACGTCAATCATGATTTGAATTTTCGTTCTAAGAATTAAAGAATAAAAAAATCTTATTATCACTTAAGGGGGAAAAGTCGTCAGCCATTTTGTGTTACGGATATTCCATCAAATAGTTCTGATTTTGAATTTTTGAATTTGAATAGATCTTGGCATAGGTTTTGAAAAGTTGTATCAATATTTTCAGAAAAAAGTAAATGTGGTTTTTCTTAAAGAAATTTACCTTCATTTACCTTCTAAATGGGGGAAAGCAAATTTAATAATATAATTGTCCATCTCAATTTTCAAAAAAAAAAAAAAAATTGAAGTTGAATTGTATTTGGTTGTTCGAAATAGCCTATCACAAAATGAACTGATGGTGGACATAAAATTTATAGCGCTCTGTCTAGACTAACTAAAGAGACTGGATATACCAGTCGCTTTTGATTAGCTAGAACAAAACTGTAAGCTTTGGGGCTTTGCTATTTTTCTCTGTTTGGGTGTTTTTGTTATGGAACTGAATATTACTTTTATTTTATTCTAAAAATTACTTGTTTTTACAGCGATTGTGATAAATAGATAAAGCCATCGAAAAAGCCAAAACTAATATAAGCAAAAATTATTGTTTTGGATTATTTTCGGTTAAAATTTCATTCTTTTTCTAACCTTAGATAAACTTTATTGCGGGATAAAATTTAATTTGACTGCTTGTAATGCATTTTTGCAAAAATATTTCTTCCACTACGCTGTAGAAAATCCAGTAAAATTGCAGAACATTTCTGGGAGCAAAGTTATCAGCAAAGAAACTCTTAATGCTGTGGGGAAAAAAATGTTGCCAGAATTCTCCCATAGCGAAGCAATGCAGAAAAGATTTTTTCATGTAGGATGTTTTTTAAAAGCTAAGGTAGGTTATAAAAAATTAAACGTCCGTATACGGAGCCTGGTACACTTCATAACATTCAGATACCTTGACTGCCACCATCATAGTGGACTTTGGTTGAGTTAATATCATACTAAAGCTACACGAGAGAATCGGCGACGGGATTTCTATTTTAATACTACGGCCAAGTGGCGATGCCATCAATTTACCCTCATTACCATAGGGCGTACGTTATTTGTATATAATTCAAGTTTTATTTTGATAGAAAACGGACAAAAAATCGGTTTCTAACAAGTACAATCTGTGTCAATAGTTACAGATTCTATTTCCTCATATATAAAATGAGTCTTTTGACAAATCGTGATGTAAATTTACAGTAAACATCTATAGTCATAGAAAACACAATTTTTTTTCAAGAAAATAACGGAAATATGTTTTTAACAGATTTTTACAGCGGTGTTCACGACTCTTAATTGATAGGTCTTTCAGACCAGTGGCAAAAGCCCTACGAGCGATTTTAACTCACTCTGAGTTAATTTTCGCTCCCTTCGGTGTCAAAAATGCACTTCCTTTAAAGGAGCGGATTTCACTCTTTTGTTTTGTTAAACCTCCAACAATCTTAACAACAAACGAGCGATTTTAAGGCGATTAGGAGCGATTTAGGGAGATTACGAGCGATTTTGGAGTTAATTTTCACTCTTTTCCAGTGTCGAAAATGCACTTCTATTATATAATATTAGTGGATTTCACTCTTTTGTTTTAAGAGTGTAGTGTGACGTCAACTAACAAAAACCAACAACCTTTTTGGACGAGTAGAACGGCCAAACCTACGTGGACGTCACTAATGCGTCACGGATTGTCTTGTAACCACAGACAAACCACATGGCATCTAATTCGATCAAACTAGAAAGACCACCCTTATAGTGACGTCAAAGATACGTCACACGTCTCCTTATACCACACCAACAAACCAAGCTCCACCCAGTTCGAATTGTCCATTACTTTTCACTTAAAACTTTAAAAGCCAACGAAGCAAGTTGTTTGGCTCCATAAGCGTATAAAGTTCAGAGATTTTATTGAATTACGGCAGTTGTTAACGACAGGCATTGACCGAAGCTAGAGGCAATATATTGATAATAAGTGCTTATGAATTGATGAAATATTGGGGAATAATCAATTATGTCGTATTATCGTGAAAAGGATGATTATATTTAAGGGCTAGCACCGGATCAAGTCACATTGTAACTTAATCTATGTAAAAGAAGATAAATTTTATGTTTGGCTATTGGTTGAGGTAGGTAGGTTGGAGCATAGATTTTCCGGTTTGTGTGCTTGATCTAGACTCAATTATAAACCTTCGTTATGAAAATCATACCCATACAGAATATTTACTGGCACAGGGGCAGAAAAAGTACACCCATTGCTATAGCTGAAATGGAACCTGCACCCGGTACAGTGAGCAGACTGTTAGCGTAATCGGCTGTGATCAAGCCCACTAGGGCACCGAGGCCCCCTTGGCTATTGGTCGAGTTTGCCCTTTTGCAGCGATTTCTTATATTATTTTGCAAATCAGTTAATGTCACTCGCATTTATAGAACAAGCACAAGAGTCTAAAGAATTAGTTATACATAGCATTTACTAGTTCTAAATTTGGAAAAACCTATACTATTAGCCTTTGTTAGGCACAAAGAGTTCTATAGTAAGGTAGGGACTGAACCTAGCAACAGCACCATGGACCAACACGGAGACAATATAGGGTGGCATGTGCACTCTTAAAACAAACGAACGATTTTAACTAAGTCTGAGTTAATTTTCACTCCTTCGCAGTGACGAAAATGCAATTCCCTTACAGGAGTGGATTTTACTCTTTCTTTTTAAGAGTGTGGGGGCCAACGGCCGAGTGGTTTGGATCGCAGGCCATAACGCAAGCAGTCCTCGCTCTGTAAAGGGTACAGGTTTGATTCCCGCCTTTGCCATGGGTGCATCTCCTTTCTCAAGATCAAAATTAAAAATAACTAGCACTTTTGCCACTCTATTCGGGCTCCGTCCGTAGTGAGCCATGGATGACGATGGCAGCTCAGTACGAGTCGTTCCTCTACCCCACTATAGAACTCTTTCTTTAGGCACGTAAACTGGCAGGGTTGTACTGTAGGGTTCCCATATGAAACAAATCAAAGGTCTACCAACTAACAACGTAATTTCTTTTAATACTAAATTTTAGCATTTTAAAACGACATATTGAATATTATTTACTTACGAAGAAAGTTATTTGAAATTTAGAAAATATGACTTCATGACCATTGTAATTCAAATGATATTTTAACTACATTTTATAAGATAATTTAAAACTGCATTTTAAGAATATTTTTAAATTTCGCGCTTTTAAGGAATTTCGCATTCAAACTCTTTTGAATATTTTTTGCAGCCTCGGGATATTCCAAAATTCCAAATTGAGCTGACGTTTTCCTTCCTACTGATGATAATATCTATGATATCAGATTTGAACTTGCGCAACGTCTATTTATAAAATTAATTACAATTTTCTATTGGCATTGAGGAATATAATTTAAGTTTAGTTATACGAATTTTTAAGTAAGTTGAATAAAGACTTTTATTATTAAAATTTTACGTAGTGGCACTTACGTTTACTATATAGAGGATGCAATAAGTTAAATTGTAAAAATATTGATTAAAAAAGTAGTGAAATATTTGAAACAAAATCTTGTTATACCCATATAATAGGTATGTAATATATTTGTTGTATCAATAATTAAATACCAAAATTACGCAGGTACTTTCATAAAAATTTTTATCTTTATATTAACACCTCCTGAGAGCTTGGAGTAAGTGTAAAAAAGAAAAAAAATAGGAGACAATAACCCTACTTTCCTGCTAAAAGAAGAAACGTATAAGAAAATATTTACTATGATAGAGAACATACATATATAATTATTCCATATTGCATCGCCTTAAGTCGTAATACAAAAGGAGTTAGTCCATTTTAATTTTGATAAAAAATTTTCACGTTAATAACAAATATAATTATTCAATATTGCATCGCATTAAGTCGTAATACAATAGGGACTGATCTATTTTAATTATAATAGATTTTTTTTTCTCTTTTATAACAAATATAGTTATTCAATATTGCATCGCATTAAGTCGTAATACAATAGGAATGAATCCATTTTAATTATGATAGAAAATTTTTCTCGTTTATCACAAATATGGTTATTCAATATTGTATAGCATTAAGTCGTAATACAATAGGAATTAATCCATTTTAATTATGATAGAAAATTTTTCTCGTTTATCACAAATATGGTTATTCAATATTGCATCGCTATAAGTCGTAATACAATAGGAATTAATACATTTTAATTATAATAGTATTTTTTTCTCGTTTATAACAAATATAGTTATTCAATATTTCATCGCATTAAGTCGCAATATAATATAAATTAATATATTTTAGTTATCATGAAAATTTTTTCTTGTGCAATGTTCTATTAACTAATATACTTTTAATCAAATATTCTTATTTGCGTGCACCCAGTACATTCTTTTCCTTTCCACATAAACCAAAGAAAGCGCACAAAACTAGATAAGACCAAACATAAATTCCAACGGGATATAAATGAAGCTGCTTACCCTTTCTTCCCAGTAATGTTGTGATTATTTTCCCTTGGCATTGATTACGTCTACAGTCCGTCTTGGATGTTCATTTATATTGCAGACATAAAATAGTACATGAATCTTCATAAATATTACAGGGCATCTTCTATCTCATGATTATAAGGTTCCTGACTTTCCTTACAGGGTTTGCCTTGCCTGGCACGGTGGGTTAAGGTGGCGGACCTTGGAGGATACACTCCGTGCCAACCTAATTTGGGTAAAAACAAATAGTTAAAAGGCAGGGGAAAAAGCGCGATTGGTCCGTTAGTTGGAAACTCTTGTAAGGTAATATTTACATACAAAATTATCTGAGTACAATTTAACCAAAGTACTATTTTCATTCCGATAAAACTGCCAAATTTTCTCAAATAATATTCAAATCAGTTAGACCTTAAATGGAGTTAATGTTTTAAGCACACTCTCAGGATGGATCCATAAATAATTTATGGTACTCTTTATATGCGCGGAAGGATCTTCTCCATAGCATATTTTTATTTACCCAACTTAGGTTGGCAAGGAGTGTAGCTAAGTTCTGTTCTAATTATAGACATAATACTCAAGTTTAAGGCCACGGAAGTTTTTGATGACGTTACGCTATCCGTTTGCTTCAGATAATTGTTTCCGAAGAAAAAGAACCCCTTCACGCACGGCCTACTATATGTTCAGGTTTCGAATTGAAGAGTAGAGGGGAAAAACAACTTCATTGTGCAGGAATCTTCCCGTGTTCTGGTGTGCTTGGGTTACAGTGGCTACAGGAAACCAATTTCGCTCTCGGTTCATCTTTCGCTGTACAAACGTGTGACTAGAGCGGCCTTGAGAGAAACACAAAATGAGTAAATAGTTTCCTCCTTACACCAGTTTAGGAGATGACTCGCTATAGTTTC
>JAJQQY010000062.1:0-10000 GCA_023701765.1 Hylyphantes graminicola
TGTCAAGTGCATGTTGCAAGGTTACTAATTTTGACAATCACTTAATTTGCAGTAAAAAAAATCAACGCAATAATAAATCCGAAATACAACTACATAACTTGCATATCTCTATTCCTTTCAGACATTATTTAAGGAGCGGGGCGGCGAGTTGTGGGACATGAGTCCCGTGAGTCGCCTCGAGCCAGACGAAAAAGGGGTGAAGGTCCATCTGGACGCCGATAGGGTGGTCCATGCCCAATCCGTGGTCGTCTGCGCAGGCGCGTGGACCAAAAAGCTGCTGCAGCCTTTCGTTTCTCTACCAGCTCAGGTATGGGATTGTACATTGTATTTTGAGAAAACTTTTCGATTGAGCGATAAAGTCGCCAAAAATGCATAACCACCACCGAACGGAATATTTCTAATGCTATGTCCACACTACGACAATAAAAATGACAAGAAATTGCACTCACAGGGAAATGCTAATGCATATACAATTTAGTCAGGCATCCGCGCGCACCTACCTCGAATGGTACAAATTGTATATGCATTTCCATGCTCTCGCAATTTCTTGTAATTTTTAATGTCGCAGTGTGGACATATCATAATGGTTATTTTTAACTGCCCATACTAGGCGCGTTTACATGAGTAATCCAATCCATGGAATGCTAACCTCCATTAGGCGCGTTTACATAAGCCATCGAATCCATGGAATGCCAAAATCCCCATTAGGGGAAAAAGAAGTCTAGCAGGATTTCTAACCCAATGATAGTCTGTGGGCGAATCCATGGTATGAAACATCAAACTCTCCTTCACTGTAGGGTTTGCGGAACCCCCCAATAAACCCTGCAATTCCGGTTCTGTGTGGGAGAAAATTCACAAGAGGGAAAAATTGCTGAGTTTGCTGTTCAGTCCATGGATTCGATGGCTCATGTAAACGCGCCTGTGTTTCGTTGAAATGAGATCCCGTTTCTCGCCCTTAGTTGTTGCATGTCCTTCGGTTCTTCACCAGCTGAGGTATAGTCATGGATTTGAGTTGTTTATACTTCTGCTTATTTTGTGCTTATACTGTGTTTTGTTGCCATGAAATCCCGTTCTGTCGCTAAAGATTTCGTTTTCGAGATTGGCGCCAGCGAAGTGTTATTGAACCCATTTTATTTTCCACTTGCATACAGCGTTGTCAGATGTAATATTTTTGATACCACGGTAGTATTTTTTGTTAAAAAATCGGCGATTTAGTATTTTTGTGGTATTTCACGTAAAAGTAGTATTTTGGTGGTATTTTTTGTAAAATTAAGAAAAAAAAAGACTCAAAACAATTCAAATTGAATTTTTTAAAAAACATTTTTATATACAGGGTGGTTATAAAATAACGCTCCCTATTCGGAGTGGTCTGAATAATCCAAATGCAAAAAACTTTGAGACACTTACTAATCAAGAAGGGGAAAAAGAATGGAATCATAAAAAACAAGCTCGTCACTTGACCAGGGTTCTAAATTACGAGGCGCAATTGGATGTGTTGGCCGTAATTGGCCATAATTGGCTACTCCTCGTAATTATAACCTTGGTCAAGAGACGAGTTTCTGTGTTATAAGTCCATTATTTTTCGTAATAAAGAAACTCGTCTCTTGACCAGGGTTCTAAATTACGAGGCGTAATTAGCTGTGTTGGCAGTTATTTGCCATAATTGACGACGCCTCGTAATTTAGATTCTGGTCAAAAGACGAGTTTGTTTTTTATGATTATCCTTTTTTGTGATTATTCTTTGGGATTCTGTCTTTTTTATGACTCCATTCTTTTTCCCCCTTCTTGAATAGCAAGTGTCTCAATTTTTGATGCATTTGGATTATTCATTGAAGCTACAGACCACTCCGAATAGGGAGCGTTATTTTATAACCACCCTGTATGTATCACATTCAAGAACACATATCATATCAGTTGCATTTGATGCCTATTCAGGTGTTGGCGCTTCACTTGACTGTGGTTTTAAAATACGAAGGCCTTCGAAAATAGCCCTCGTTTAGCTCTAGTGCGACGGTGATTCAAGCCAAACCAAACCAAGAATACATATCAGAATTAAATGCATTTTAGTATCCGATGAAAAGTTAATTCAGTTTCTTTCTAACCCTTCTTTTGCCATGGCGCCGTCATCTAAAACTCATCGTAGTTAGGTTAGGTTTGAATTATCGTCGCACTAGAGCTACACGAGGGTTATAAACTCATCGTAGTATTTTTTAGTATTTTTTCAGATTAAAGGTAGTATTTTTCAAGATCAAAAATCTGGTAACGCTGCTTGCATAAAAAAAATAAAGGCAAAAGCAAAGGTGGTAAGTGTTAACACGCTTAGAGCTTTTGTACACAGCAATATCGTACAACGTCTCATTAGAGGATGCCCCCCCCCCCCCCCCCCCTCCTTCTCACCACTGCCATGGGGGTCCCAAATTTGCTTTAAAAAGAGAAAAATAATTAGGGAAGTATGTGCCAAAAATAGTTGCCATAAAAAAATTAATAAGAAATATAATACAATTGAACCAAGTGAAATTGATTTTTCAAAAGTGAGACATAATAGTAATTATGTCACTGGTTATTTCTCTAAATTATGCGGTGGTAACGTGAATAAAATTATGTATGTAAAGTATGATAAGGCATGGATGATTTAATATTATATGTTTCTTATGTATGTTAAATGTATCTTTTTCTTAAGTATGCATTAAAAAATTATTACAAAAACGTTAAATATAAGCAGTGTACACTGGTATTTAAAATAATTGTTTAAGGTTATGCACTTTTATAAATTTGATAAAAGTTGTGGGTTCCCTAAATTCACTTGTGCATTGGCCCCAAAAGTTGCAAGTCGGACCCTGCGTATTTGTAACCTGATATTGATAACGGGGTTTTAATATTTAATAGATTAGGTAGGAAAAAAACTTGACAATATAAACTTTTTTTCGCAGGCCCTAGTAGTCAGGGTGTACTACTTCAAAGAAAAGAAGCTGGGTGCGTACAGTGCGGACAATGGATTCCCGACACTTTTGGACGTCGGCGAGCTGGAAGTTTACGCACTGCCCTCACTCGAATATCCTGGACTGGTAAAGGTAAAGAGGCCGTTGCGATTTCGATGGTTCTTTGCAAATTTTCATGCACATACACATGCCCTGTCAAAATGTTTTGGCACAAATGACACCGGATTAGGTTAGGTTAGGTTTGAATTATCGTCGCACTAGAGCTACACGAGGGCAATTGGCGACGGGCGTCGTATTTTAGAACCACAGTCAAGTGACGAGCCGAAACCTGAATAGGCACCCAACGCAACCGTTAAGGGCGACATCGTACGCAGCGTTAGGACTTTGAAGGATATTTGACGTGCACTCCCTTTCACGGGGTATCATTCGTCGGACATTTTTGGCTGCACGGGCCGTTTATAGGTCGGCAGTAATTTTCGGCGATGTCCGGACGCGAACCTGGGACCTTTCGCACGCTAGGCGAGTGCCTAACCGACTGAGCTCCCCAGCCCCCAAATGACACCGGAATCATGGAACTCTTTAGCTGCCACCCTAATTTGGATTGTGAAATCACCAATTTTGTATTAAAACTATAATTATGACGCACTGCCAAATTCGTTCACACAATTTTGATACACTGCCAAATTTATTCACACCAGCTTAGAAGATGACTCGCTATCTTCGCCAAGCAGACCTGTGATGCAGACATTACTATACTCTCTGAACTTCCTCTTTGTTTCGCGTTCTCCCCAGGTGTGTCTACAACTTGTTTGTGAAACAGTCGGTGACAGACAGACGGACTGACCGATTATAATACTTTACACTTTTTACGTTACAAACGTAGCGTGGAAGCTAAAGTTAATGTACTAAGGTTATTGTTAACTAGGGTAGACTAACCAGTGAATGAACGAAGGCGCTGCGTTCGCCAGTGAATGAACACCAGGATATAATGACCAGGACAACCAACCATATGTCAGATAGCTTCCTACTAGATGGGAGGAAGTCAGTGTTGCCAATCCATCTAGTGGAATGATTTTCAACCTTATTTTTTTTAAATATATTTACCAAATGTTCATTCACTCAATACCACCTAGATTAGAAGGCCGAAGAACTAAGCAACACAACGTCACACCAGTAGACCAATTTCGATTTGTTGACCAATAGCGTCGCATCTTAAAATGACGTCGCATCTTGATTCATCTTATCTTAAAAATTTATTCAAATACAAGATCTAGTCACGATTGATCATTGGTCAAAACCACAGAATCGGTCCACTTATATGATGTCAAGCATTTAGTTCGCCGGCCTTCTTATCTAGGTGGTATTGATTCACTGGGGTGTGTTCACTTCACTTACTGGTCAGTCTACCCCATTGTTATTTTTTTTGACGACACAATTTAATGTTCTCCAGGTGTGTCTACACGGCGGAGTGCCGTGCGACCCGGACGCTCGGGACCAGACCCCCCAGAAACCGGAGTTCGACGCCCTCATCAGGTCGTACGTGGCGGAGCACTTCCCTCTTCTGGAGCCCGAACCAGCCATCGTCGAGACCTGCATGTACACGGTAAAGATTGGGTTTCCTGATCATCGTAATCGTAGCGTCGATCACGTTCAAACCACTGCTTACGCTTCCCGGCAGGAATAAGAAAATTACTTTTCAAAAGTAACTCTAATACAGTTTTAGTTAATATGAAAAGTAATTAGTTACAGCCACTTAGTACGAAAAGCAACCCCCTAATCACAGTTACTTTTAGAAATTTCAAGAAAAACAATTAAACGCCAAATACACTTTTAAAACGAACAAGCGATTTTAACTCAGTCTGATTGATTTTCACTCCTCCAGTCTGGAAAATGCACTTCTCCTTTTGGAGTGGGTCCTTTGTGATTGTGTGTTCAACCTCCGACGGGATCACTTTAAACGAGTGATTTTAACTCAGTCTGAGATAATATTCACTCCTTTCCAGTGTCGAAAATGCACTTCTCCTACTGGAGTGGATTTCACTCTTTTGTTTTAAGAGTGTATGGTAAACCGAATACTTGCCATCATTATAGTCACGTGACGCGACCACTCCACACCGAATCTACCAATGAATGCTTGGAATCGGTTTGAGCTGGAGATTCTCGTGTAATAAAGTACTTACTTCAGTTAAGCTATCACGTTATCTTAAAATTGTAATTATTTGAACAAAATATGTGACTAATAATGTTAATGTGATTAATTCTAGAAAACACCAGATGAAAAATTTATTGTAGACTTTGTGCCACAGCACAAGAACATCGTCGTTGGAACAGGTTTCTCAGGTAAGGGGCTTTTCTGTGAAAACCGTCACTCTCAACATTTTCGCTAATCAGGATTTTTGTTTCCGCGTAATATGTGATATGCGTATCATTATCGAATCATCAGTTGTACGTCTGGGCTGTTTTAGTAGTAAAAGTGTTGAGGAAATGTCGTTATTTTTAACATTTAAAAATCGTTTCGCTTATTTCACGGACTTGAAACTGTTTGCTTTTCAATTTAAAACCGTTTTCTCCAAAGTTTTTCAACGACGCACAGAGGGGTATTTGAACGATCTACGCGGCCAAAAGTCAATTTTAAAAATTTGAACCAAGAAATTAAATACAGGTAGCTAAATGAAGATAAATGTTCAGCGCATGTGATTCAACAATTTTTAAAGCCCTACGCGAACCCTTTTTCCCTTTACTGTCAGTCTCAACTTGGTCTTCATGTGAATAGCAAGTTTTGTTCCTTGCCATTTTGAACATAGTCTTACTTATAAGAGTGATTATTGTTCTTCAGATAAATGCATTATTATTACTAGACATGGATTGTGATACACCAGTTACGTATACATCCTTTTGAAATCATTTTCCTGCAATTAATGGAATTATAGCTTAGTTAAATTCTGTTTGGAATGAGAGTATTTTTTATAAATTTTATCCGTGATTTTTCTCAAATGTTCGACTATTAGTTATATTTCCGGATGTTACCCGGCACTTAAATTAGATCTCCTATAATTCTCAAAATGTTTTCTTTCTAAAACATGTAAAATTTCAGTGCGATTATCTGCGTTTTTCAACAAAAAGGGAAATGTAAATAAATGGAGATAAAACAAGATAAAATTGGTGAATGTTAATTTTAGTTAAAAAAATTTTATTTTTGGTTTCAAGACCATTAAATGTTATAGCTATGACTAGAAAACAATTATTTACCTTTATGCAACATAAAAAATTATCTAATATTAACGAAAAATTATATTTTCTGGAAAACTATTTGCTGCAATTAGATGATCTTTCTGATCAAAGAAAAGGAAATATAGAATAAGTTTTTTCGTTTAAAATTCGAAATGAAACTAAGATTTAATGAATCATATAGAAAAGAAATTGCGATTTTGAGTACAAATAAAGAATTGCTTGAAGGAATACTTAGTATTTCAAAGGTAAATAACAGACCAGGACGACCAACAAAGTCGTTTGATGAGTCAAGTGAGAGAACCAAAGAAGAAAACTGAATAGCTATGTAAAGCTACTGATTTACAAGTACTTGCAGGTGCTACACAGCCAAAGTTAAGAGAAACTGAAAAGAGAGATGCTGCTTTAATGCTTAAAGGAATTAATAGTTCACCAAAGCGAGCTACAAAATATAACAGAATTATTTCTAATAAAAATACAACTATGGCAGCTCAGTTGATTCCAATACAGGCCCTGTCGCTTTTTGTTGCGACTGGACTTTCAAAAAGACAATATGAAGTTATTAGTAGTTCTAATTAAAAAAAATCTACCCTTGCTTCAGCATACTACAAAAAGCTAAACAGAAATGCTATCCTGACAAGGAGGCATACCATACAATTTAATGTGTTGCCGAAGTATAGCTTCAAAATTTAATGAACTATACAGTTACACGATTGTTGAAACATTTAGTAGAAATTATGCAACTTTTAAATGAAGATGCGACAGTTACTTTAGTTTAAATATCTAAATGGGGATGTAATGGGGCGCAGCAATCCCAGTATAAGCACAAATTTTAAAATGATTCTGATACTAATGCCAACTTATTAAAGAATTATTTTGTTTCCTTACAGCTTACAAGTACAACGAACAATAAGAACATTTGTCAGAATCCAACTCCTTCTTTACCTAGTATTCCCGCCCTATAAGAATGAGATTAATTACCGAGTCCACTTGCATAATAAACAAAGAAATTAGTTATGACAAATACGCCGTAAGTGAATTACAAGAAACAATATTGACGATATCAGGCAATGCTTATTCAGTAAAGCAAAAAAGATGTTGCCAACCATGGTAGATGGAAAGGTCTGTAATGCTGTACAACTAGCACAATTTCCAATAAGATGCTATATTTGTGTTGTCACCTCAAAGATCTTCAACAATTTGAATATCAAGAAAAAAGTTAAGCCAGAGACACTTGATTTCGGGCTTTCAATTTTTCACGCCCGAGTACGTATATCGGATATAGTTCGGATCCTTTACTAACAGGTATGAGACCAGCCCAATAAGCAAACTTTTTCAAAGGAGACTGTGGAGATGTTGCTTCTAGCAGAACCATATGAAAACATATATGATGAGGATGAGTTGTCAAATGGGGAGGAAGAATTATCCTTGAATAAGTACCATTGGGATACATTATCCTCAAGTGGCTAATATTTGTTTAATTATAGTAGTCCATTTCAACTCCATCGTTTTTTTTTAAAGTTTTTTTTTTCACCACTAACTTTTTTTTTATCACTTAAAATACTGCGGATAGTCTCATTGGCATCTTTGGGATCAAATAAGATGAAAAAATAATTTTGGCCGCCCAGATCGCGCAAATACCCCTCTGTGCGACGTCACTTCGGGAGCAGGTCAACGTCAATGAAAATGGTTCTTCTGGTTTAAATCTGCCCCGAGATTAGGTGGCCGAGTTGATATGATGATTTAATTGTAGTTAAACTTCTAACTTTCACCAAATAAAAAAAAAAAAAACGGTTCGGACGACCGTACAACTGAGGATTCGATAATGATATTCCTATCACAGATTAAGGGGTCATAGGAGTCTTAAAAATGTGCAAAGAAGATACTACAAAGCATAGTTTGATCTTTCATGTCATTTTTTAACTACTCAATAAATGAGTATAATTTTTTTATATGTAATTCTACAGGATTTATTTATTATAAAACAAGTTTTAAAAGTTATGAAACTTTAGCCAAAACTAAAATAAATGATATTAAACATGAAGCTATTTGAACACATTGTGATTAGGCTTGCGCGGCAAATTGTGAGGTCAAAATTGAAAAAATGACCAAGAAAATGACTTTATATTGTACAAATATGTACAAACTAGGACTTATACCTAAATTCTCAGCTCAATTTTATTTAGAAATTATTTTAAGAACTTTTTTCTAAAAAAATTAATAAAAATTTAAAAATTTTGATTTTAAATTTTTAAAAAAATAATTTCTAATTAAAATTGAGCTGAGAATAAGGTATAAGTCATAGTTTGTACATATTTGTACAATATAAAGTCATTCTCTTGGTCATTTTTTCAATTTTGACCTCACAATTTGCCGCGCAAGCCTAATCACAATGTGTTCAAATAGCTTCATGTTTAATATCATTTATTTTAGTTTTGGCTCAAGTTTTATAAATTTTAAAACTTGTTTTATAATAAATAAATCCTGTAGAATTACATATAAAAAAATCATACTTATATAATGAGTAGTTAAAAAACTACATGAAAGATCAAATTATATTTTGTAGTACCTTCTTTGCACATTTTTAAGACTCCTATGACCCCTTAAGCGGAAACAAAAATCAGTAGCGATAAGGTGTAGTTAAAGGTTGCAGGTTCGAGTTGCGGCCAAAATTTTCACAGTTTTAAAAAGTACGGTTATTTTACGGGAAAAACTGTAATTGCTGGTTTAAACCCATAAACCAACCCAACCTAACTTGGCTAAAAACAAAGAGTAAAAAGGAAGAGGGAAAAGCGCGGTTGTTCGGCATTAGACGCGTCAAAATTTGACTCAACTTCTGTAACACACACAGTAGGCGCGTTTCCATGAGCCATCGAATCCATGGAATGCCAAACTCTCAATTAGGGGATTTCTAACCCAAATGACAGTCTGTGGCTGAATCAATGGAATGAAACATCAAACCCCACTTCATTGGAGGGTTTGTGAAATCCCCCAATGAACCCTGCAGTTCCGGTTCTGCCTGGGCGAAAATCCCCAGGATTGATAAATTGCAGAGTTTGCTCTTCAATCCATGGATTCGATGGCTCATGTAAACGCGCCTAGTAAGAACCGAGCATTTAATTTTGTTAATCAGGAAAAAAATCTTATATCTAATACCAGGATTCAGAATAAACCGATTTAGTTTACCATTTCATGTCATTTTTCAAATAAAATTTCATCTTGATTTTTATCTTTTAGGCATGGGATTCAAGACATCCCCAGTCGTTGGCCGTTTGTTGAGCCAGTTGGCAACTGGATCTGAACCATTTTTGGACATCAGCGCTTTCCGACTAAGTAGATTCGAGAAATAGAAAATTAAGTCACAGGTTAAGTAGAGGTTTCCTAGGCATCGTTATCGTAGCGCCTGTCACAATCAACACTTCTGAAAAATTGCTAGATACGTACACTATCGCTCAACGTTAATCACTTATCAGATGAAACGGGCGTACGCTCGTCGAATAACTTTTGGGCCAGCCAAAACGTCAACAAGAGAACGGCTACGTCATGAGTGACATCACAAACTTAAAAGCAGTATTATTGCGGTATTGGAGGCGAAGATATAATGCGAGGGCTCGGCTATGACGTCACAACTAAACTTCGTTCTGATTGGAGCAGCCGTTCGAACAGCAAAAAAGGAAGCCGGATTTTTTTCAGGTCGACTCAAAAAAGCTCAGTCAGCAAAAACTGCTCCAATAACCAGTTTTTGATATGCCGTACGGACGTCGCTGAATGAACGAGCTCTCGTGTGTTTCACTGATAAGGCTTTTACTATTTGTGGGATGTAATGTGCTCAT
>JAJQQY010000063.1:0-15000 GCA_023701765.1 Hylyphantes graminicola
GAAATCTAATGGTCAGAGCAGAATCTGAAAGAGTTTACTGACAGACAAACCCACAGAAAGAAATCTCCACTATGTTTATAACTAATTTTTTTAATTTGGTCTGTACTTACGTGACTTTTTATGTACTTTTTTGTAATAAAGTATGAAAACAGTTTTTGTATACAAACTTTTCGTTCCCTAGGCAATAATTAATATATAAAGGCATGACCTGGTACGTTACGAAAAAATAGCTTATTTTAACTTTTAACAGTCTTTAAAACATATTTTTTTCATTAACCATTATTTTTTGTTGAATATTGAATGTAGAAAATAGTGCAAATAAAAAACACATAAAAACTGTTTGTAAGTAGTTTATCGAAAAATATGGCAGAATGAAGCGTAAAACTTTAATTTACCATTCGACTAAATAAACTTTTTTTTACTTTCATGCTATTTTTATTTGATTTTTTTTAACGTTACCCTTAGGACAAAACCGGAAAATTAAAAGAATTTAATTAAAAAAGCTTTTTTAAAGAGTCGTTGTTTCATATGCAAACATTCAACAGCCTCGTTCTTTTAAAATTGCAGAAATAACGGGACCGAAATAATTCGAAGAAATTTTTACAATGTTGTTTAACGAGCGTCGATTCCGTTCCACAAAAGAAAACGAGTGCCCGTCTCTGAGTCCCACTTAATTGCCAGAAGTCGTTTGCGCTTAAACAACGCTAATGAAGCGAAAACTCGTTAAAGGTCCGTTCTTTTATTTCCTAAAGTTTTCGATTCGACGAACTTTCACTTTTTCAAATGATTCTTAGAAATGCCTCAAAGGGGATCGTTAAACGTTTAACGGGCTCCCATAGACGAAAATTGTCTTCAAACAATTTTTGATATCACAAGAGCTAACTTCGGCTCGACAAAGCTAACATTGCGGTTCGATTGAATTAATCGAATTTGTATCTAATTATATAAAAAAGAAGCAATGATAACTAATATTTGCGAAATGCTTCTTTGTAGAGACTCTTAGCTTTGCTTCATGTTTGATCTGGATTATTTCAGACAATCCGATGAAGAAAATTTTTTGTATAGCATATAATAGTTAAACCAGTGGAATAAATGTTACATAATTTAGTTTTAGAATTAAGTGAGTCATATAGTTTTTAACCTTCTAATGCATGACTTTTTATTTTCATCCCCAAAAAATATATATGTATCTTTAATAGTCACACATTATGGGAAAAATACTAAAAAAAATTTAACTGCATTAGAATTTAAATAATTTCAATTTCTAAATTTTTTTTCCATATGACAAAAACCAACTGCAAAATTCCAATTTTGATAATAATGACTAGAAAACTACTAAAATTATTTCAAAATAACCCTTTTTAACTATAATTAATTTTTCAAAACAATTTATTAGTATTTAGTACTAACCTTATTATTCTTTGAATACTGCCAAAAACGTAATTTCACAAAAGTTAAGAACCTCACTCTTTAATTTTGAATACACTTTTACTATTGTCATCTATGAAGATTATTAGTAACTAAAACTTTAAAATGAAATGTAATAGATGAAAAAAAAAAACAGATTTGTCCAGGAGGAGCTCTAATTTAATAGAATAAAGTGGATTATGTTACTTGTTACCAAACGGTAACAGTATGCATTAGAGGGTTAAACTTCTTCCTTTTTTTTAAATCGAAAGATTTTTTTTTATAAAAGAATTAAAAGTTGGATATTGACTTGCTGAAGATTTCCATTCCCCTGGGTTTTTTTCGTCTTCATGTCCGTCTGTCCGTACTCCCCTTCCCTCCTTGTTTACAATCCGATTGGATATTATATAACAATATGAACCTATCTCAAACTCTTGTCCGTCTTGGGCTATTGACGATGATTGATTTGATAATATTCTCCCAAATTCTATGAGATTATATTTAGATAAAAGCAGAAAGCTGTACTAAGTTTTATAAAAAAAAAAGGTAAGATTTTTTTTAAAATAAATATGACTGTGTGTGAGTTTTCATTTTTGAAATGAAAAACTCTGTAAAACCTTTTTCACTACGGTCAGACATTATGTACAGAAAAGCCAAGAAACAGGAACCTTGGATTGCATTCTGTAAAACCATTTTTACTACGGTTTGACACTTTGTACGGTGAAGCCAAAACACAGGAATCTTTAACTTTTTAAACACGAGACTGAAGTCGATTTTTTCCCCAAGGATATTCCTCTCTTTATTGGTAATTTCTAAATTCTTCTCATTACCATTTGTGAACTCCAAGGGTTTTTAAGTTTAACTTAGAACGCATAATTTTAATTAGTTAATCTAATGATTTTTATTTTTAATTACCCAATATAAAATACAATTTAATGAAAGCATTGGCTATGTGGTCGAAAATACGAAATGAATATTTGTGTTTTCTACACGATTTGGATGGTGCCGATTCCGAAAAATATTTTTTGAGCATTGGTCCATCTGTCTGTCTGAAACCACTCTACAGTTCGAACTGAGAGAGTATATGGGTTCCTCGTACATGTCGGCCGGATTTATAATTTTAACTGAAAACCAGCGGGTGACCGAGCTCTGCTCGGAGAAAACAGGTATTGAACTCGAAGATTTAAATTTTCAATTATGATTTATCAAAACAATACATACCATAAGAAAATTTGTGAAACCATTGGTGAAAAGATAACCGGTTAAAGTTAATGTGACCAGATTTTCAAAATCAAAAAGTGGGACACTCCATCACCCCCCCCCCCCCCGGTGTATTTTTTAAGTTTTTTTTTATGCCCATAATAGTCCCTTCACACAATTACACACTTGGTATAAGAAAGATAAGGAAGGCGCGTTCAACAGCTACAGTGGTTCCCAGGCAAACAGAAACCATACTCCACCAATTTGTTGATGACTTTCACTTCATTTAACAATTTCTAAAGACGTCATAGCGTTTTACAACGATTATTCATAAAAAAAAGTCTATTTCATGTACAATTTCCTCGTTTTTCGGGACATTGCGGGACTTTTACAAAAAAGCGGGACGTTTTGGCGGGACATTCGGCCCGCGAGACAGTAACACAAAAAGCGGGACTGTCCCGCCAAAAGCGGGACGTCTGGTCACATTAGTTAAAGTGCACCATTGTAAACAAAGTTAGAGTTTGGAAAGGGAACTATTCTATACAAAGGTAAAGTTTAAAAAGTCATAGGAAATGAAATGTAATTGATAATTGGCGTTTCGTTGAAAAGCAACGAAAATGTCGAAATGTGGTAAACATTCCATTTCATACTTCATTCAACTCGATGGGTATAGCAACCATTCGTTAAATTTTTAAGATCGCCAAAAATCGCCAATGAACAGAATAGAACTAAAATCGTCTGCTGATTGGAACTAAAAAAATATTCATGTTACCATTTCTGTAAAACTCAATAAAGTTTAAAGCAAGGTTGAATTTATTTAAATTTGAAAAATTAAAATCTTAACTAAACATTTATAGCTTAAGCAGAGGCTTATAGCTTTAGCAGATGGCATCACGAAAGTAGCCATTATGGCGAACTAATGAAGTTTGAAAATATCCTATCTGTAACTCCGAACTGCTTGGCCGTAGCGCTTCAAAACCTGTGCCAATCGATTCGTCGTGGCCAAAAACCCCAGACCCCTAAGTTTACCGGAGTTTATTAATTCTGGGGCGATTTTCGATTTGGGTCCAATTCCTCGTATTATAGTATAAGATTTACTTTCTTTAAATTGTTTTAAATTTTATTTCTATGTAAGTGATTATAAAAAAATAATTGTTCCATACTTAAATTTTAAAACTTATCAAAATTATAAAATTGATAATTTTTTAATTATATGCATTTCTGGAGAACCTGGCTGTCAAGTTATTAGTAAATTCTTCCGTTTTCCTGAAAGAGTTTAAAAAAGGTGGGAAAGATGAACATTATAATTAAATATCATGGCTAAGAACTTAGTACAAAAATAAGTAATTTTGGATTTATATAGATAATAAGAATCTAAAGAACATACTCTCAATTAAACACGTAATCATCTTAATATTTGGGTGTTTAGGTGAGATATATAAGCATATGATTCTGGGATATTCTTACCTAGTTTGTGATTGGTAAGCCTTTATTTTTAGATGGGCCTTTCTTTCGCGAACAAAATCGTGCCAATTTGTTGGCGAAAGAAAGGCCCATCTAAAAATATCTCAGCAAAGACAAATTTAAAGTAAAAAAAATCCCCATGCATGCCTTTTGGTACTCATAAAACAGATATCCATGCCAAATATTTTTTTCTATCTAGGTTCATTTGGAACGATTTTGTGATAATTTGAAATTTTACGAAAACTTTAAACGGCTCTCCTGAAGAATGGTCTCTTTCGCGATGGGCCTCTTTTCCGCGTACGGTGCGATATTATGAATAATAACCGAAATATAATTTTTTTAAAACCTTTTTTGGGTAGGAATTGCTGATTTTTGCCTTTGTCAAATTTTGACGGTTTTCAAAAGAGTAGCTCAAGGATTCAGAGAATCCGTACACTCATGTTTTATTATTATAAAGATACTTAAAAAATATTAATACATCTGCATGTCAGGATTAATCGAATATTTAAAATATAAACATCTCGCTACTTGAAAACATGATTGTCACACTTTTATATTCAGGAACTTTGTGATATTTTAAGTGTCATTTAAGATTCTTTACTTTTCCCAACAAACTTAGTTTGTTATACAAAAATAAATAAACTATTATTTTGACGAATAACTACTCCCTACAGCCCTGAGTTTGAAGAGGGAGACATGAGTAATTAATAATCATTGATTATCATATGTTTCTTTTTTTTATTGTCTGTCACATTATTTTAACTTTGCTCCCTGAAGTATAGGTTAGGATTTTGAATTATCGCTGCACTAGAGCTACACGAAGGCTATTGACGACGGGCGTCGTATTTTAGAAACGTCAAGTGACGTCTGAACCATATGACAACTGTAACTACTTCTATAATTCTTCTCAGCGTTTCTGACCTAAACAGCACCCAAAGTTATTGGGTTTAGCTCTAAAAATTTTAAGCTTTAATTGCAGCGAGAGAGTCTAGCACGTCCTGGGTGCCCAGTTTTACAAAGCATCAACCTCTAAACAAAAGTCAAGATTCCAACCTTCTTATAGATTGGTCTTCACAAAAGTCTCAGCTTCAATGATTTAGACAAAAAAAAAGTGGATGAGGAATTATCATTTACCTTCTCTGAGGTACTGTGATAATAATGCTTTGTATATCAATAAAAATTCTAGAATTGCAGTTCAAACTTCTAAGTATACATTTGATTAATGAAAAATTAACAAGGATAGAAATTAGCAGCTAATTTACTAATTTAGCTAATTGAACCATAATTGAAATACTGCTATTAAAATTAAAAACGTCTTGAAAAACAAAAAAAATACACATTTTTCTCATTTATACTGCGTTTTTGACAAGTTTTCTAAGTAAGACTTATAAATATTAACAAGAAGTTCTAAAAGAACTCAAATAGCCTACTTTCCTGTTACTTAAATATACTTACTGAAATTCTTATCAGGAAACAATAGGTTCGTAACAGAAAGTTCATATACAACCATTTTTTACATAAAATGTTTACACATTAGAATAAATTTCACTAAATACAGCATCAGGCTATAATTTAAACTTCTTAAAGCCAAAATCAATGATTTTCATTACTTTTCTACTGCAAATAAAATTATTACTTATCGCCTGCTTGACTTATTTGTGGTTCTACGAATAATTAAATATTATTTCATAACAAAAATCATGAAACTACTCCAAAATACACGTAAAATAAGAAATGTTATGTAAATTAAAACTACAACAAGCAACTCTCACAGCAAGCAGAAGAGACAGGTGGAGGATTGGAGCCCCTTTCCTCTCTGTCTGAGCCAGAGCGTTTTACCACACATCCTACAGTCTCCATCCGAGGCCTCCTCCAATAAAGGCACCACATTTTAGTTAATTTTAACCAGCCAAAGTTGCCTGTGTTACAGCACGGAGCTCGATAGGGAGATGATCAATAGGAAGAGGCTCCAAACCGACCTCAAAATCCATTTTTTCTCCATGAATGCAAGACTATGGTTAAGAGAAAAAATATTTTCAAATAATTTTTTATTCGGATTTTCTTTTACGCTGCAAAGCCCACGCAAAAGTATGCGGCTTTCCTTTTCTTTTTAAAGTGTTTCTTCAAATCTAATAACGCATCAGCATGGTGCACAAGCAAAAACATTTTTTCCTTACTGGAAAACCATCTTTAAGTCACAATAACCCTAAAATGTTGGCTTTTCTTAGAATATATATATTTTTTAATTTTAAGCTAAAAGCGAATTAAAAATGAATACATACACTAATTGTTCATACACGCATTACACATTTTAAGAGCTTAGAGTGCCGCCTCGGTGGCACACTCGTTAGGATTCTAGCCTTTGGAGCTGCTGAGGTCGGGTTCGAATCCCGGTCAGGCATGGATGTTTGTGTCCGTCAATAAATGTTGTTATTTGTCTATGTGTTTGTGTCGTCTCTTTCTTTGTGTGTCTCTTGTGACTGTATCATTTCTTGGGGTTGAATACAATAGACCTAAGGTCGCAGTGTTCGGCGCACTTGCCCCCCACCAAAGAAGTCATAAGTCATAAGAGCTTAGAGTAAAACGTGCTACGTGACAAAATGAAAAAAACAAGAAAATGAGTTTGAAATTTTTCAGTTTGCACTCAGATCTGTTGAAAACTGAACTTGCAAACTGTACAAAAGATACCAAACTTAAAGTTTATAAAAAAAGTGAAACTTGATATCATTACAGATGTTAGTAAAATGTTTATAGACACAAATAAATTTTTTTTAAATGTCACAAGGCACTTTCTTCTCCAAGCTCTTCATTTAGGAATAAAAAATATGAGCTTTTATTACCATTGTGTTGAAAATTATCATTTTATTGAAAATTATCAGATTGTCGGGGAAATAAATATTAATAACACAAGCACTCCTAATTCACCAAAACACAAGCCAAGGCTGTCTTTTATAGTTTATTTGTGCACAGCAAAAAAACTTTTTACAATCACATATTAAAATGGAGTATAATAATAATAAGGAGAATGGGGGGAAATGTACAAAAGAAAACCCTTCATTATGCCACATAGCTATACTCATCCGTGGAGTTGGGAGTCCGTTCAATGTATTGTTTGTCTATTAAGGCCTCAATGCACTTCTTGATCATGGAGACATTGGGAACGAAGCGGTTCTTTGCTTGATTGATGACCTAGCAAAGAGAGATGGCATTTATTTTTCGATTTTAACCCTCTATTGCATACTGTTGCCGTTTGGCAACAAGTAACAACACAACACAACATAGAAAAATAGCGCCCAAAAGGGAAAGGCACAGGCTAAATAGCCCGTTACCCTATACGCGTAGAGTGACATACGTATAGTGTATGAAGGAAAATAAAAGAAAAATTTTACTAAACCAATTACTCGACTATTGGGTCAGGGAAAGGTGAGAATGATATAGGGAAACAAGTAACAAAATCCAATTTATTCTATTAAGTTAGAGCTCCCTCTCGACAAATTTGTGTTTTTTTCATCTATCACATTCCATTTTGAAGTTTTAGTTACAAATAATCCTTATAGATGACAGTAGAAAAAGTGTATTAAAAAATAAGAGTGGTGTTATTAGCTGTTGCAAAATTAATGTTTGGCAGTATTCAAAGTATAATAATATTAGTACTAAATACAAATAATTTTTTTCACAAATTAATTATAGCTAAAAAGGGTTATTTTGAAATATATTTAGTAGTTTTCTAGTCTTTATTATCAAAATTGGAATTTTGTAGTTATTTTTTGTCATATGGAAAAAAAATTTTAAAAATTGTTTAAATTCTAATACAGTTAAATTTTTTTCTGTATTTTTCACATAATGTATGAGTATTAAGGATACATATATATATTTTGGGGATGAAATAAAAATTGGTGCATTAGAGGGTTAAAAAAGAAATAATAATAAATAACGAATCTACACTCCTTGCCAACCTAAGTTGGGTAAATAGAAATATGCTATGGAGAAGATCCTTCTGCGCATGTAAAGAGTTCCATAAATTATTTGTGAATCCATCCGAAAACATGTTTAGAACATTAATTTCGTTTAATGTGTAACAGATTTGAATATTATTTGAGAAAATTTGGAATTTTATCAGAATGAAAAGTGCATTTTGGTTAAATTGTATTCAGATCATTTTGTATGTAAATAATACATTACAAGAGTTTCCAACTAACGGACCAACCGTGCTTTTCCCTCAGCCTTTTTACTCTTTGTTTTTATACAAGTTAGGTTGGCACAGAGTGTATGTAATTATTTTTAATATTGTCAGGCTAGGGTTGCTGGATATTTTTGTTAATTAAATTCTATCAGTCTTTAAAAAAAAATATTTTTTAGTAGAAAATATATTTTTAGTAGGTGGAAAAGGGACATCCCATTTGTTAAAATAAGTTTAAAAGTTTCAAATTTTAATGTCAAAGGTCAATGATTGAATAAAATAAGATTTTTTAGCCCATTAGAGGTCAATGAATAAACACTTGGCGAAAACTGAAAGGAAAATTACCTAGCTAACTAAATCACTTTCAATCTAACATAGGATTTAAGTTTAATCTAAGACTAAGCACAGCTAGCGTATTTACCAATGGATATACAAGATTTGATCATCTTAACACAACTTGCAAATACATCAGTAATAGTAAATATACTTCAGGGAAGGACCAAATATGAATGCATACTTATTAAGAAGTTAAAAACTGAAGAGTATTTGTGAACTCTTTCATTTTAAGTGGGAGAAAAACATTATGATCAATTAATAAGCTTTTTATAATACATAACACTTATACACAGTTTTAATTTCAGTTCACTACAAGTAATATTTTACTTTTTATAATTTTGTCATTCTTTGTATAGTTATAAATCTCAATAAAAAACGTCATAGCTACCAAAAAAATGGAGAAAATACATTATTTAATCAAATCAAGTTGTAAATTGAAAGTAAAAATGGAAAACAACATCACCTACATGTTTTTTGTTAAGATTTAAAAGATTATTATTAATGACAAACAATGACTCATTACGCATTTTATGAAATTAATTGCAATTATAAATTGATAAAATCCTTTTACAAACAATATAGCGAAACAAAACCCAAGATAAATTAATTTATAAGAATAGTTGTGAATTAAAAGTAAAAATTTTAAACAACATCACCTACATGTTATTTGATAAGATTTTATTATTAATGACAAACACTGACTCATTAAGCTTTATATGAATTTAATTGTACAGCAATTAAAACTTGACAAAAATCCCTTTACAAACAATATAGCAAAACAAAACCCAAGATATATTGATTTATAACAAGAATAATTCTAAAAATACCTCTTGTATGAGAGCATTGTGCCTGAGGACTTTTCGAGCCTTCATTATACGAACTATAGCTGCCTGCAAATAAAGCTTTCGGTCTTCATCCACAGACACATGAGTCTGTTCTACTTCTTGCTGTTGAAATACACAATGACAATTAAAAACAAGTTTTAAAGTAGGTATAATAGAGGACATTTAACAAAACATAATAAAGTACATTTACATTTTGGAACAGAATGGAAATGGACAAAAATGTATGGTTGTTTTCACTGCACAAATTAAAATTAAATTTATTTCAAATTACTTATTTGTTTAAGAAGTCAGAAATAGGTGTAAAAATCTTTAAAATTTTATAAAGTACATTATGAATAAAATTTTATTAATTATAAAATTTTGAAATTTATGGTAAGAAAAACTTATGCACAAAATTTTATTCATATTTTGACATAAGTTTATTCTTACCATATAATTTTCAAATATTTTATAATTAAATAAAATTTATATTCATGAATGTACTTTATATATATGTACTTTCTAAAGAAGATTTTTAAAAGATTTTTACACACTATATTCTGAACCTTCTTAAACAAATAATGTAATTTGTGAAAAATAAATTTTAATTTTAATTTGTGACAGTGAAAACCAACCATAGACATTTTTGTCCATATGACCATTCTGTTCCTCAAAAATGTAAATGTACCTTTTATTATGTTTTTGTTAAATGTTCCTCTATTATACCTACTTTAAACACTTGTTTTTTAAAATTGTCATTTGTTGTAGAATTTCAAACAGCAAGAAGTAGATAACAGGACTCATGTGACTGTGGTATGAAGACCGAAAGACTTTATTATGCAGGCAGTGCTATAGTTCCGTATAATTAAGGCTCGAAAAGTCCCCAGGCACAATGCTCCACATTACAAGAGGTTATTTTTAGAATTATTCTTGTTATAAATCAATATATCTTGGGTTTTGTTTTGCATATATTGTTTGTTTAAAGGGATTTTATTTGTCAAGTTATTTTAATTGCTGGTTGTACAGAAAAATTAAATTTCATATAAAGCTTAATGAGATACAGTGTTTGTCATTAATAATAAAATCTTATCAAATAAACATGTAGGTGATGGTTGTTTAAAATTTTTACTTTTTAATTCACAACTATTCCTTTATAAAATTAAGATTTATCTTGGGTTTTGTTTCGCTATATTGTTTGTAAAAAGGATTTTAATCAATTTCTTCAATAAATTGCAATTAATTTTTCATAAAATGCTGTAATGAGTCATTCTGTTTGTTCATTAATAATAATCTTTTAAATCTTAACAAAAAACATGTAGGTGATGTTGTTTTCCATTTTTACTTTCAATTTAAACAAGCTTGATTATGATTAAATAATGTATTTTCTCCATTTTTTTGGTAGCTATGACCGTTTATTTTTATTAGAGATTTTATAACTATATACAAAGAATGACAAAAATTATAGAAAAAAGTTTAAATATGTACTTGTAGTGAACTGGAGAATTAAAACTGTGTAAAAAGGTTGTTATGTATTTATAAAAAAGCTTATTAAATTGAGTCATTAATGTTTTTTCATCACCACTTAAAATGAAAGAGTTCACAAATTACACTTCAGTTTCTATTAACTTCTTAATAATTAATGCATTCATTTATCTTAGGTCCTTCACCTGAAGTATATTTACTATTACTGATGTATTTGCAAGTTGTGTTAAGATGATCAAATCTTGTATATCACATTGGTAAAATACGCTAGCTGTGCTTAGTCCTTAGATTAGAACTTAAATCCTCTATGTTATGATTGAAAGTGAATTTAGTTATGCTAGGTAATTTTCCTTTCAGGTTTTCGCCAAGTGTTTATTCGATTGACCTCTAATGGGCCTAAAAAATCTTATTTTATTCAATCATTGACCTTTGACATTAAAAAATTTGTGAAACTTTTAAACTTATTTTAAACAACAATGGGGATTGTCCCTTTATCCACCTACTACAAATATATTTTCTACTAAAAAATTATTTATTTTTTAAAGACTGATAGAATTTAATTAAAACCAAAAAATATCCAGCTAAACCCTAGCTGAACACATATTAAAAATAATTACATACACTCTGTGGCCCAACCTAACTTGTAGTAAAAAAAAAACAAAGAGTAAAAAGGCTTGAGGGAAAATGCACGGTTGGGTCTCCGTTAGTATGGAAACTCTTGTAAATGTATTAATTTACAGTACAAAAATGAAGCTGAATACAATTTAACCAAAATGCACTTTTCATTCTCGATAAAATTTCCAAAATTTTTCTCAATAAAATATCAAATTCTGTTACATCAAATAACGAAATTAAATGTACTAAACATGTTTTCGGATGGATTCACAAATAATTTATGGAAAATCGCTCTTTAACATGCGCCAGTGAAGGATCTTACTCCATAAGGCATATTTCTATTTACCCAACTTTAGGTTTTGGCCACAAGGAGTGTAGATTCGTTATTTATTATTATTTCTTTTTTAACCCTCTAATGACACACAATTTTTATTTCATTCCCCAAAATATATAAAAGTATCCTTAATAACTCATTACAATTATGTGGAAAAAATACAAGAAAAAAAATTTAACTGTATTAAGAATTTAAACAAATTATTTAATTATTTTTTTTCCATATGACAAAGAATATATAACCTACAAAATTCCAATTTTTGATTAATAAAGACTAGGAAAACTACTAACATATATTTCAAAATAACCCACTTTTTAGCTATAATTAATTTGTTGAAAAAATATTATTTGTATTTATTAACTAATATTATTATACTTTGAATACTGCCAAACATTAATTTTGCAACAGCTTAATAACACCACTCTTGATTTTTTAATACATCTTTTTTCTACTGTCATCTATTAAGGGATTATTTGTAACTAAAACTTCAAAATGGAATGGTGATAGATGAAAAAAAAAAAAAAAAACACAATATTTGTTCGAGAGGGAGCTCTAACATAATAGAATATAATTGGTGGATTTTTGTTACTTGTATTCCCTTATATCATTCTCACCTTTCCCTGACCACAATAGTCGAGTAATGCGGTTTATTTTTAGTAAAAATTTTTTCTTTTATTTTCCTTCTATACACTTATACGGCATGTTGCACTCTACGCGTATATGCGGTAAACGGGCTATTTAGCCTGTGCCTTTCCCTTTTGGGCGCTAATTTATTTCTAATGTTGTGTTTGTGTTGTTACTTGATTGCCAAACGGCAAACAGTATGCAAAGAGGGTTAAAATACGAAAAATAAAATGCCCATTCTCTCTTTTGCTAGAGATCATCAATCATAGCAAAGAACCGCTTCGTTCCCAATGTCCCTCCATGATCAAGAAGTGCATATTTTGAGGCCCTTAATAGGGACAAACAATACCATTGGAACGGACTCCCAACTCCCACGGGATTGGTGATGAGTATAAGCTATGTGGCATAAACTGAATGGGTTTTCCTTTTGTACATTTCCCACCACATTCCTCCCTTATTATTATTATACTCCATTGTTAATATAGTGATTGTTAAAAAGTTTTTTTGCTGTGCACAAATAAACTATTAAAAGCACAGCCTTGGCTTGTAGTTTTGGTGATTGAAAATTAGGGAGTGCTTGTGTTATTAATATAATAATTCCCCGAACAATCTGATAATTTTCAATAAAATGATATATTTTCAACACAATTGGTAATAAAAGCTCATATTTTTGTATTCCTAAATGAAGAGCATTGTGAAGAAGAAAGTGCCATGTGACATTTAAATAACAAAATTTAATTAAATGTGTCTATAAACAACTTTTACTTAACAACTTGTAATAGATATTTTCAAGTTTCACTTTTTTATAAACTTTAAGTTTGGTATCTTTTGCGTACAGTTTGCAAGTTTCCAAGTTTTCAACAGAATCTGGAGTGCAAACAGAAAAATTTTCAAACTCATTTTTCTTGTTTTTTTCATTTTGGAGTCACGTAGCACCGTTTTACTCTAAGCTCTTATGACTTATGACTTCTTTGGTGGGGGGCAAGTGCGCTCGAAACACTGCGACCTTTAGGTCTATTGTATTCATACTCCCAAGAAATGATACGAAGTCCACAAAGAGACACACAAAGAAAGAGAACTGGGAAAACCCCACAAACACATAGACAAATAACAACAATTATTGTACGGACCACAAACATCCATGGCCTGTACTCGGAGATTCGAACCCCGGACCTTCAGCATCTGCCAAAGGCTAGAATCCCTAAACGAGGTCGTGTCCACCAGAGGCGGCACTCTAAGCTCTTATAAAATGTGTAATGCGTGGTATGAACAATTATTGTATTGTATTCATTTTTTAATTCGCTTTTAGCTTAAAATTAAAAAAATATATATATTCTAAGAAAAGCCCAACATTTTAGGGTTATTGTGATCCCGTTATCTCCTCGAAATGGTTTTCCAAGTAAGGAAAAATAATGTTTTTGCTTGTGCACCCATGCTGATCGCGTTTATTTAGGATTTGAAGGAAACACTTTAAATAAGAAAAGGAAAAGCCGCATACTTTTGCGTGGGCTGTTGCAGCGTAAAAAGAATAATTGCTCGAATAAAAAATTATTTGAAAATATGTTAATTCATTCTTAACCCATAGTCTTGCATTCAATGGAGAAAAAAATGGATTATTGAGGTCGGTTTGGAGCCTCTTCCTATTTGATCATCTTCCCTATCGAGCTCCTGGTGGCTGTAACACAGGCAACTATTTGGCTGGTTAAAATTAACTAAAATGTGGTTGCCTTTATTGGAGAGAGGCCTCGGGGATGGAGGTCTGTTATGGATGATGTGGTAAAACGCTCTGGCCTCATGACCAGAGTGGAAAGGGGCATCCAATCCTCCACACTGTCTCTTCTGACTTGGCTGTGAAGATAGTTGAATTGTTGTAGTTTTTAAATTTACATAACATTTCTTATTTTACGTGTTATGATTTTAGTGAGAGTAGTTTTCATGATTTTTGTTATGAAAAATAATATTTATTATTTTTTTAATTAACGTTATTGATCTAAGTTTAGAAACCACAAATTAAAGTCAAGCAGGCGATAAGTAATAATTTTTTATTTTGCAGTAGAAAAGTAATTGAAAATCATTGATTTTGGCTTTTAAGAAGTTTTATTAATTATAGTCCTGATGCTGTATTTAAGTGAAATTTATTCCTAATGTGTAAACATTTTTATGTAAAAAATGGTTGTATGATGAAACTTTCGTGTTACGAAACCTATTGTTTCCTGATAAGAAAAATTTCAGTAAGTATATTTAATGTAAACAGTGAAAGTAGGCTATTTGAGTTCCTTTTTAGAACACTTCTTGTTTAAATATTCTATAAGTTCTTACTTAGAAAACTTGTCAAAAACGCAGTAGTATAATATGAGAAAAATGTGTATTTTTTTTTGTTTTTCAAAGACGTTATTATAATTTTAAATAGCAGTTATTTCAATTTATGTGGATTTCAATTAAGCTTAAATTAGTAAATTAGATGCTGCTAATTTTTCTGATCCTTGTTAATTTATTTCATTAATCAATATGTTAGTTACTTAGAAGTTTGAACT
>JAJQQY010000064.1:0-15000 GCA_023701765.1 Hylyphantes graminicola
GAGTATTTTTTGTGAAAACAACTCCAAAAAGCAGTTTTTGAAAAATCGCCAATTTCGCTGATGATTCGCCACACAAGGCGTGATCACCATTGTTAGCTGTAACTGCCATACAGGGAACGCCCTCACCGGGGCGTCAACAGTTAGAGATGGAATAATGACATTCTCTCTTTTCAGCTTTTTGCCAAGCGATGAGCATTCAATTTTTATTTTTTTATATTATTCCATCCCCCTCCCCTCCTCATTCTAGTTGGTGATGCTTTCTTTTGCAAGAGACACATAAAAAATGTAATCATTATTTCCTTGTGCTTATTTTCTTTTTTTATAAAAAGTGGCATGGGGAAGTGGCAGTGTGATTAATGTCAAGAACTCCCTATGGGGTACATAGAGTTACTCTGCATCATTTTTTAAGATTGCTCCAGTAAAGTAACGAGCCTGTGAATCCGAAAATTAACACGTGTAAAGTTAAATTATAATCATTTGTTTGGAAGGCAACATCCTCCAATTAGTTTTTCTTGTGTTGTCGCAGTTGGATTACATTTAACAATCATAATATATTATATCCACCTGTATAAGCAGAATACTATGATTTTGCGCCCCACTTTAATAATGAACTCTTTATTAGTTACTATGCATCCTTGATTATAATCCGCAATCTCGTAAAAGTATATTTTCATATCTCATACCAAGTGTAACGAACGTCCAAGAATAATGTTCAAATGCAATCCACTTTAATTTTTCAATCTTCAGTTAAAACAGTCATCAAAAACAGGTGAAATTTCAATGCTTGAAGCTCCACTCTTTTTGTGAAATTCTTCGCAAAATGGCAACATTGGCCAATGCTTTGTCAACTACGAGTTTGCTAGGCTTTTTAAGGCATAGACGAATTTCCACGTGCTTACCAATCAAAATTATATCCTCTTTCAGCCAACATCGTGCATTATTTACCAGTCACGAATCCAATATTTCCTCTTTTTCTTCCTCCAGTAGTCAAATTAACGTCTTGGCTTTCCGTAGGTCAAGTACAGGATCATCAACCTCTATATATCTCTTGTTGGGGCTGAAAAGTCTTGGCGATTTATTGTGCAGACATTCCTATTTTCTGTTGACTTGCGGCATTCCTTCGTTTTCTTATGGGAAACTTCCGTGTAATAACGCGCCAGGACCGTTGTAAACATATCAGGAGAGAACTATGGAGGACTTATGGACCCGAGGGTTGGTTAACTCGTGTTTTATGTGTTCATGAGGGGTCAGGTGAAGTCTGAGATTGATATTGTTGATGGGGAAACTGATGATGGCACAGAATGTTGAATGCCGGCCAGATCCTAATGATATTTTCTCTCCTGAGATAAAGTGTCTTTGTTCCTTTCTTTTTTTATAAAAGGTGGTTCTCGTATAGCGGTATATCGTATATTCTCGTTGTTGTTTAATGTCGGGTTACAAGGGGTAGTTTTATGAGATTATTCTAATCATTGAATCACGAAGTATCTCAAACCAAATATGGGATTTTTTTTTCTTCTAGCAATCAAGCTTGAAAAGTTGCCACACTGACCTTTCTTTGTTAACAATGCTAAGTTTATAACTTGTATGTTTATTTTTAATGCTGGTTTAATAACAAGATCCTAGTCTGTTTTAGCAATTATTGCAGGCAAGGACCATAAATTCAAGAGTATATATATTTGATAATTAGGCAATTGTATTTATAAGATCGTGTTGTTAACTTTTATTATTAGAGATAAAATAATCAAAGTATGTACCATTAGATTACACTATATCCTAACTGGTTTTGCTAAAATTATACTAACGAAACTCATGTCATCTTCAAAGCTTTCATATATGATATAACTAATATTTTACAAACTATAGTTTCAGATTAATATTACTCGAAGAAGAACATTGTATTGTGAACTTCTTCTCAACGCCATTTCTTTTACACTTTCAACAACATGTTCAAGCTGGAACTTGAACCGTGGGCACCCCCAGTGTCATTCTTCTTTGATCCGGCATCAGGTCTTCCTTTTATGAAATTTGATCGACATCAATTGTCTGGAAGAGGTTAGCGGGTTGAAATCCCGCGGCTTGTCACGTTGATGACTTCATCTCCTTGATATTCCACCTACCACGCCGGGTAGCCCACATAATCTTAAATTAAAACCTCGGCCAACATCTTCATGCAGGATGCCATTGGAAATATGGCCTCACGAAATATGGGGCCGTATATAACCGACCCTATCCAACGCCTGTCTTGTTTTTATTGTTATCTTCTTCTGGTCTTCTTTCTTTTTCTTTTCATCGCAGCGTTCAGGTAAAAAAAAAAAATACGGTCTTCCAGCAATAAATATGCTTACGCGATCCATTCTTTGTGACCCTTTTTTCTTCCAGTCATGGGCAAGAGAAGGGGATTACTAGTTTGAAAAATTGCGGCCTGGGTTGTAAATGAAATATGATGGTTTTGACGGGGTGTTGAGAAATTCTTTTCCCTTTCTCGATCGAACGTTGTCGCTTGCTTCTTGTTGAAGATAATAGAGATGTTGTTGAGCTCGGATCGTGTTTATGGGCTTGCAGAGGTGGGAGTCCCCCCCCCCCCCTCCCCCTGCTTGGAAAGAGAAGAGTTACCTTCCTTAGAACCAAAGGGAATTAACTACTTATTTCCCGTTTTTCTTGAGTCTGTAAAACCTGATAGCGATCGCATTACTATTCTATACAAAGTTATAACACCTTTGATATACAGTTATTATTTTTGTTTATGCAAATCAGATTTTTGTCTTTGCAAAGTTAATACTTGCGTCTATGAAAAATTTAAAACTGTAATTTGCATTTATCAATCAATTTTTTTTAGCATTACAAATATTTTGCGGATTTATACTAAAATAAAATAATTTGTTCAAAATTTCAAGTTTATTGATGCCGTATGTAAAACTGAAATTTAAATATCGCATTTGACTTATATTTTTGTTCTTGTAAGAAAGCCAAATTTAATTGAAATCGGTGTTAAATTTTTCTTTAGATTCTGCCTTTTCTACTTTACATGGAAATTTTTTATATGTATTATGAAGTTTGTCGATATAAATATACAATGTCGTTCATAGTTATTTTTTACAGTCACTTAAGCACATTAGTTTTACAAGAGCCTTGCTTTTATGTTTTGATACTTGATGTAAATCCTAATTAAGCATTTTAAATATTTATTTTTGTATGGTCTTTTAAATTAAAGTTTTACTAGTGCTACACATTGGATATTGGTCAAGTAATTTTGAGCCGCATTTTTCGCTTTTGTAGTTACTCAACTCTGGCTCTAAAGGTATATTGAGTTTATAGGGCACAGATGCCTTGTAGCGAAGGGTTCCAAGGATCTATGAACGTGCATTTTAAACGTGATCCAGACAGAATGCTGGAGGAAAAGGTAGTTTATCAATCATACTTTGGGTTGAAGGGGGAAATCGTGGAGCTGTGTAAAAGTTCGACAGATCGAAGAGAGATGGTAAACGATCTGTAGTTGTAAAATCGATCGGCCTATTACGTTATAATATTAGAGTATAAAAGAATACGTTTTAAGGTGAAGTGATTGATTAATTGCGTAATAATATAGTGTCATCTTAAATGTCGGGCCTTTATAATATATCGATTCCTACTAATTTTCTCTCGATATTGTTTGCAAATCTTGCAATATGTATACTTTGGAATTTTTAGCCAGTAGAATTTAATATCGGAGCTTTATTAGGTTTTATGAACCCAAAAACTCTTTGGAAATGACTGCCATAATATGAACTTTAGTTTAATATAAGTTCTCATAGTTATTCAACAAATGACATCAAACTAGTTCATGGCATTTTATCTATAGTTAATGTCGTTATTTCCATAAGCTCTTACATAAAGATGAACAACAACTAAAATAATATTTTACGAATCCACATGAATCGCCTCATCCTTTCTTCTTCCACATAAACGTCAAGAGCAGGATTATTATTGTTCAGATCTGGAAGAGACTTGTTGTCGAAAAATGGACAATAATAATCGAACAATTTTTAGGGGGGCAAAAAGGCAATAAAATATTTGTTTTTTACGACTGGTTGGGAACTTTGGCGGTTAAAAACAAAGAAAACCCGCTTCCTGGCCGTAAACGCCTTACCATAATCCAATAGTCTCTAACAAGCCTCTTGGCGTTCCGCCGGATTAAGGTTTCTCAAAAATGGCGCATGGCATGAGATATGGGGCTTTTGGCACGTTAGTTGGCGTTAAAAGTTGTGCGTGTTAGGTTTGTTAAGGGCATCATTAGGCGACTTCTTGACAAGGGATTGGGCTTTTTTAGCACCTTTCGGCCGAATAAATTTTCCTCAAGTCGGCTTTTCATCTGCGTAAAACATAGCAAATTGGGATATGTTAACCCTGGGCTTTATTTTTTTTTATACCTCAACTTACTAGCGGATGTTTAGAGAAATTCTTAGGTGCGAAATCCCTCATTAACGCAAGAATCGTTGTTGTTAAACTAAAATAACATCTATTACGTGAGGTATTCTAGTCGGTATTGATTTATGTTACGAGCGTACTTGTTTGGAACAATCCATGCTGTAAATATTATTTAAGAATAAATTTCACTACACTCTTAAAAATGAATGCTCAAAAACGACGAAATTTTCCTTAATTTTGAGGATTCAGTTTCCTGGCAAATGCTCCGAGTTTTCCTTTCCTCAAAGTGAGGACATTTGAATCGTCATTTTTTTGAGGATTTGAATGTCGTCTAATCTAAAGAAATATTTCGTCATTTTTGAGCATGTGAATTTAGTTGTTTTGAGAGCTAGTTTCCTTAAATTGAGGATTGTTATTCTTAATTTGAGAGTTTGGCATCGTCATTTTTGAGCATATGATTTTGTTTTTATAGTTCTGGTTACGTTAAATTGAGGATTGTTATACTTGATTTGAGAGTTTGGTATCGTTATTTTTGAGTATGTGATGCTGTTTTGATAGTTCCGGTTTCGTTAAATTGAGGATTATTATTGTTCATTTGAGAGTTTTGCATCGTCATTTTTGAGCATATATATTTATTGTTCGGGCAGCTCTATAGTTAAACTCATAGTTTCCTTGCACAGAAGCCACGACCATGGGCGGAGCTATAAAACGCGCGGGGCAATCAGATGAAGAGAAAATTTCAGTCGTGTTATTTTGTCTTCATCTAATTGTTCCGTGCGTTTTATAGCTCCTCCCATGGTCGTGGCTTCTGTGCAAGGAAACTATGAGTTTAACTAGAGTTACGTCGTATTCGGTCTAGTTTCATCATATTTGAGGAGATGCATTTTTCTAAAAAGTTTTTAGGATGTTTTATAGGATTTTACTACATCATTTTGTTATTGGTATTTTTCACCCAAATACAAAAAAAGCTTTAATTATATTCCACATTTGTCTTTTTTACGGACACGAATCCATCTATGTACAGCTTCTGAAATATTGAAGGCATTTTGATACAAAATTGACTACTTGCATGTAAAACTATAATATATAATGTTTATAAAATATTAAAAAGATTCTCAATGCATTTCGGAACCAAAATTTGCTTTGAATATAAGTTATACAATCAGTTTATTACATTCCAAATCTAGAAAATCCACTTTTAAATTGTTCATTTATTTTTACAACAAAATAACATTTCACTTTATTTAAATCTGTATATTTATTTTATCAAAATAAACACAAGTTTCGAATTTTTTTTATATACATATTGATTATATGATGACGGGCCGGTGGTCTGGGAACTGCTGGGCAGGCTGGCATTTTGTGTTGTACTTCACAAACTGCTGCTTCAATCATCAGTACTTCAGTCGTATCATTACAGAAGTTTTGTCTTCTAAAAAAATAGGAAGCATTTAGTATACTTTTCATAACTTAATTGGGCCAACCCTTATAAAGGCGAGTCTAAAAAAACAAATGTAGCATTTGTTTAACTTACAAGTTTAAGTGGAATACTAACACATCAAATTTACTGAAATTAAAATTTTAGTATTTGGGGGGGGGGGGGGGGGGGGAGGGAGGGATGAGACAGTTTTTTAGAAGTTATGCATTTAAACAATAAAATAGTACACAAAATTTCAGGTGGATAATTTTCTCAAACAAAAATTACAGAAAGAACTTTTTTTAAAAAATAATTCTTTTTGAAAAGTTAGGCTTATTTTGAATATTATAGCTTTACATTTAATCTTGTTTTTAATTATTTTTATTAGAGATCCAAATCCTTATTCCTGAAGCTTGGAATCAACATAGTCCATGGCACAAAACTAATATACTATATTAAATCAATTTTAGTTGTATCTTCGAGTCGAACCCAAAAGCATCTACCTAAAAAACAAGGCCGTTAAATATTATATTAAGAAAAAAAACTTATTAATTACGGTATTTTATTAAATACTTTTTGCATAAAAAGTACCTTTAAAGAAAAAAAATGGAAATATAATGCATTCAGTGCACATAAAATTTTATCTTTCAGTGTGAAATATTTTTTAATTATAAAACCATAATTTAAAGACACAAATTATGCATCGTCAAAATAATACTTTTCACTTTTAATAAATATGCAGAATATAAATAAAAAAAATTATTAATAGTTAACTAATAATTATTTTATACCATATTAGTTGAATGAAGAAAATAAACCATTTTTATTTTGACACAAAATGAAATGACTTAAACTTACCTTAATAAATATTGATAATAATCCAAATACTTTCCAACAACATAACCCCGTTTCTATATATTTTAACTTTTTTCCGTTTCTACTTCACATACTTAAAAAAAAATCCTAGAGTATCGAAGTTCGAATTTAGCAATGGCACCTGGCGATGATCACATCTGCTGTCCGAATAAAAAGCAGTTTATTATCATAGAAAGGCGAACTTCGAATTTCATGTTTAGAATTCGACACCTGTCGTTTTTTAACACATAACAAAGTGTAATGTCGTCTTCCTTTTTTCAGTTGGCTCAAAACTTTATGTGACTACTTTTTAATAATTCGTATATTCTATCGAGCTTCTAATTTCACCGAAAGAAAACGAAAAAAAAAAGAATTATTCTTTTTCAAAAAAGAAGAGCTGAGCAGTACCATGCAATCTTCAAAAGTTTTTCAAACGATTTACGACTTTTTAAAGTTGCTTTAAAATATTATGTTTTATTATTTAATGTGTTCCGTTTATGCACTCATTATCTAATTATTTTTTTAAAATACTGTTCTTAATTTTACTATGCAAGTTTTATTAAGTCGTTTGATGAAACCTCTTATTTGCAAAGCGTTCTTTAGCTGCGTTAAACTTGATTCAAGAGTGCAGTGTAAATTAACAGTTGAAAATCAGCATCAATAGTAAACAAAAGCTATAATTCCGTTCTATTTTTATAATACTTACATATTCTAATGAAGGCAAATAGTTTTATGTTTAGAAACATGCAACTTCTTGTTATTTACTGTAAAATTCAATGTTCAAGCTTCAAACTTCAAGAAGCCGCCATTGTTTGAACCGCTAAGTTCCAATCCCAGAATGCAACGGTGCGAGTACAACGAGATTCAGTTTCCTCAAAATTAAGATACAGAATCGTCAAATCACGATCGTAAAACTGAGGATTCGCGTTTACTCAAAAGTCACGTGATAGTTTGACGAAACTATCCTCAAAATTAACGAAATGAGGCTTGAGGATTCATGAATCGTCAAAAATGAAAGTGTTATTTTTAAGAGTGTACTCAGTATTGAAAATGTGTGTCGCAATCTACGCCAATAAAAAGTTACCCGATTTAAATGGCGCCATACATAGCTAAGATTAAGCCCAAATGTACTGTTAATAATATTTCTAAAACATATTTTTATGATAAAACGTATGTTTTTATTGATCAAAATGTTATTTTTCCTTCAATACCTTTTATTAAAGTCTTTTTTAAAATTTAATTTGTTTTAATGTGAAATATTAATTTAACTATGGTACATAATATTAATTGTTGCGTATTTCGTGTAAGTACTATGCATTAAAATTCAATTTTTAACTTATACTCATATACAAAACCTAAGAACACCATTTCATTTCTCAACAATCATACACACTCTTGCACTTCTAATCCCAACGCAACTCTTCTCCCTGAAAATCCAGTTCCACGCCGAAAACCAATAACGAAAAGGCTTAGGACAAAAGAAAGCATAACTGCCAGAACTTCCTGGAAAAGGTTCTATATTCTATTATCCTGTTAGAGAAGACCTCAGAACTATTGTACTTGCTTATCTTCTGCACTTTGCTGCTCCCGCGGGGGGGTTGCTTTGATGTTTTGGGAGAATGCAATTTTTCAAGCCTTTACTTAGGGTATGCAAACGTATACGAATATTGAATATTGGTAGTCCGGCAGCACTGTAGCACAAGCCTCCAATCGGATTTCTCACTTTTCTCTCGCTTAGATTTTTATCGCCTGCGTCGATATTTTTGTCGGTTCCGGTGGCAGCGGTGGTTTGGATGTTTTTTTTTTTTAATGCCTTATTTGCCCAGCTGATGCTTCTATTTGGGGGATGTCGAATGAGTGATTTCTTTGTTGTGAGGTAGGAAGGCTGTGGTTTGAATGTTTTTAAATAAAAGTTGTAAAATTGTTTGGTTGAATTATGGCATTGTAGCCTATTTGTCGGCTAAAAATAACTTTTCAATTGAAATCTAGAGCATACAAATGTTTTTTTTGGTTAGTTTTACCCATATCAGAATTTAATTATCAAAGTGCGTATTCGCTGAAATATAAGTACAAAATGTTCAAATCCTTTTAATTGAAAGTATTATTGAAGTAATTTTAATTACATTTCGTATATTTTTGAAATCAACTTTTAAAATATTTACGAATACTACTTCTTTTAATAATCATTCTGCACTTGAAAAACTATTTGATAAGGTGCAAAACTCAATTCATCATAAATTTTTAAAATCCCTATCCACCATTGCAAACAAGTTTGTAAGAACGAAACACCGTTGACGCATTAAAACAACTCATGCTGCCATCTCCCGGTGCAAAATTAAACTATTTAACACATCCAAAAAAATCATCCTTCCCCTTGTAAAGAGACAGTAATATCAGTCCTAACGAATACAATTTCCCTAGAAATTGCGTTCGTGCCATCTGTCAGACCCCCCCCCCCCTTACTCTATTACTAGCCCCCTCCCCCCTCTTCATTATCCCCCGGGCCCTTTTTACTGACGGCCCCTATAATTACGGAAAACTCCCTGACGTTGGAAGGAGGACTTCTGTTTTACGTTTTACGAGCTTCGTTATGTTTTCACCTAGTTTTCTTCTGCGAAGCTGAGTTTTATGTTTTTTCTTGATTATCTTTTCTTATATATTTGCTTCTTTTTTCATAAGCTGCGTGAATAATCGTACTTTTTTTTACCATATCAAAATTCCCTTATCATGGAGAAGGAAGAGTTTTACGGTATTAAATAAAACGGCGTAGCATCAAAATCTTTAAAAGATATTGAATATTTTATTATCTCTTATATTATATATAAATTTTAATAAATATGAAATAAATATCTTACTTATTTCCGTCTCATTACCTTGCTTTGTTACACAGATAAAAACCTTGTAGAAAGTTTCTGTAACTTTTTAACTGCAGCCAGTATTTGCGTTGATTCACCACTGCCGTGTATTATGGTTATGGTTTTACCACAAAATTGATAACTCCCTGGAGCAATCTCTGCATAAAATTTTTTAACAGTGTACCTATTCCCTTGGTCATAGCCAGAAGTTAATTGCATCGGCATCAATTGCGAAAAGTATCCCATATAAATCCTCACTGACATTAACCCTTTCACTACTGAAACGGCACATGACGGCCGTCCGACTAAGGATTCGATGATATTCCTATCACATATTACGACTAATCAAAAATACTTCGTAGAGAAAGGGTTAACGTATACTATTTTTAAATTATATTTATTCATTATTACAACTATATTTTCTTGTGTCTTTCCAGAGGACAGCGAATACCGCACAGCCTACGCCTGCGAAGGAAGGCAGCTGAGGATAGGGTGTGAGCCTGGGCACATTGTCCATTTACTGCGGGCCAACTACGGCCGTTTTAGCATTAGTATCTGCAACGAGCACGGGAATCTGGACTGGAGTGTCGACTGCTCGTCCCTCAGTTCTTTCAATGTCATCAAGGACACGTAAGTTGGATTTTTAGTGGTAAAATCCACATTATAAATATACGGATGAATACACTCTTAAAACGAACGAACGATTTTCACTCAGTCTGAGTTAATTTCACTCCTCCAGTCTAGAAAATGCTCTTCTCCTCGAGGAGTGGATCCTTTGTGTGTTAAACCTCCGACAGGATCACTACAAACGAGTGATTTTAACTCAGTTTGAATTAATATTCACTCCTTTCCAGTGTCGAAAATGCACTTCTCCAACTGGAGTGGAATTCACTCTTTTGTTTGAAGAGTGTACTAGACGCGTTTACACGAGCCATCCCTTCCTTGAAATGCCAAAATCCCCATTAGTGGAAAAAAGAGGTCGAGCAGGATTTGTAACCCAAATGATAGTCTGTGGCCAAATCCATGGTATGAAACCTCAAACCCTCCATCATTGAAGGATTTGTGAAACCCCCCAATGAACCCTGCAATTCCGGTTTTGTCTGGAAGTAAATCCCCAAGAGGGAAGAATTGCTGAGTTTGCTCTTCAATCCATGGATACGATGGCTCGTGTAAACGCGACTATTTAGTAGATATCCGTGTACTCAGAAAAAATTCATGTTAAAACAACACAAATGGAATACAATCATTGTGTAGAAATAGTAACATTACAATGTTGTGTTGTTTCAATAAAAAGAGTGTGTTGATGTCATGGTCACAAATTTGAGTTGTGTCAACACAACTGATGATAGCGAGAGGAAAGGATTATTACATCTATGCGTGATTTACTTAAAAAAACCTGTAAACTACACTCCGTGCCAACCTAACTTGGGTAACAAAAAAAAAATAAGAAGGCAGAGGGCAAAGCGCGGTTGGTCCGTTAGTTGGAAACTCTTGTAAGGTAATATTTATATACAAAATTAAGATTGTCAGTTAAGATTAAGTTAAGATTTTTTGTCAGTTTTTGGTCTGTTAAGTTAATTTGTATATAGAATAAAAAAAAAACGTATTAGAAATTTAGACTTTCATATTATACATAAGTTCATTATACATTTTTTTCACCTCACCTTATGATATGCTATTTTTAAAGCAGAACCCAAAAGAAGTCAAGAACGTTATCACTGCTTTTTGTGTTAAGTTTATAATTTTTCTATTACGCTAAACAGATAAGTGAAGTAAATTAACTTTTCAAGCAATTACTCTGAGAGGAGATTGGCGTAATGAAGATTTTACGACCCAAACGAAAGCTTTCTTTTACGATCGAAGATAATTACGTCAACAGCGTGGAAACGATGTACTAAAACAACCTTAAATTGGAATTCAGTTTTCAAAATCTGTGTTTTATTCAGAAATCTGATATGGTTATCTACGACAAATATTTGTGTAGTGTGAGTGAAACTACAAGTCATCTTTCAGTGTCTTTTTTGTCCATTCATATTTTTTTTTATTTCCAAGATGTGATGTTGGAATTCTTCTTCATGGGAAAATATCATGTAGGTTGTTTCGCAAAATATGTTGATGACAATTCTTGAAATAACGAAAAGTTGTTGGATGATTCCAGTGGCGGATCTAGGATTTTTCTGAGGGAGGGGCGCACCCAAAAACTTGCCTGAAAACCCAACTATATACTATCACAAAAGCTGGGACGCAACTAGAAAAAAATTCTGGGGGATGGGAAAGGGATTAAATTTTATCCTTTTATTTTTTAATAATTTTTTTAATTAAAATTATTTTTAATTAACATAATTTTATTTTTGATTTACATTATTTTTTAATTTAATTCTCCATGGTAAATACATATTTTTACTAGTATTTTTTTACTAATTACTATTTATGGACTAACAGTTTTTACTTTACCTAACTAACGTTTATATCGTTAAATAGATTATTGATGAATAATTGAAAAATAAGTGCAATAAATAGGGAAAAATCAATTAATGAGAATTTTCAGATGATAGAAAAGTGAAAACAAGAGTGTTCCATGTACTGGTTGCTTTGGTTTCACTCTAAAAATGACCCAAATAGATGAAGTAGATGATTGCAAGCTTTCTTTAACCAATGTTTTGAACAAGCAACAGCACAGCAAGAAGTTGGCATCAAGTAGCTAAGATATAAACTAGGTAAACAATAACTGTATATCTTGAAAATAGCATAGTTATTCGAAGTAACTAACCATTAAATTAAATACGACATGTGAAAGCTCAACAATAAAATAATCATATGATTTAATATTTTAAACTTCCCCGAAACTACTTAATATTTTTAGTTAATTTTAGGACGTCGTGCAATACCACCTAGATTAGAAGGCCGGCGAACTAAATGCTTAACGTCATATTAGTGGACCGATTCTTTGGTTTTGACCAATGATCATTCCTGACTAGATCTTGTATTTGAATACATTTTTAAGAAAGACGAATGAAGATGCGACGTCATCTTAAGATACGACATTATTGGTCAACAAATCGAAATTGGTCTACTAGTGTGACGTTTTGTTGCTCAGTTCATCGGCCTTCTGATCTAGGTGGTATTGCGTCGTGCAGGCGCGAATCGCCGTTGTGAAACAATTTTCAAATTGTTTGCATGTATGCCGTTATATAAAACTGCCTAACTATAATAACTGCCAAACTATTATAACGGACCGTGCAGCCAAAAAATGTTCGATGGTTAATTGTCTGTAGAAGGAGTGTGGTGATTTAATTTTGTCTAAATTTTTCTTTTAATTTTGTTTTCAATAATAAAAAAAACGGTCAACAGGTCTTGAGGAGGGGGCGCGCGCCCCCCGCGTCCCCTGGCTGGATCCGCCACTGGATGATTCTTGTAGAGAGAATGGATAACGCAGCCATATATGAAAGCGGTTGCTAAGCATAATTTTTTTACTGCCTTCATACAAGGAAAATAATCCCCTTTCAAAGTTAGGAGTTATAATTGATTAAAATTTGATGAAAAGTGATATACTATATAAAAAATCAATAAAACAAAACTTGCTTAAATACAACATTCTAGCTGGATATTGCGATCTGGAGATGAAACGACGTTATGTTTTTCTACTATAATAATAATATTTACTAACTTTCTACTAATAATAATTTACTAGTTAAAATTTAAAATATTATTTGGATTTTCTTTGAAGACAGCGAATTGATAGAAATATTTTGTTTTTAATTATAGCTCAAAAAAAAAAAAAAAAAGATGACGGCTATGCGAATTGTAATTAATGTCTCTTTATATCTCAATTTGAAAAAGTTCACAACTAACCACAAAATACATTGGCAAAAACAGTTCTTTTAAGAAAGTTTTCATTCATTTAAGAAATTATTCACATTTTCAAGAAAAAAATGAGCCAAGCGATTGCATTTTCGCCAAACATGACAACCCACTTAACAAACTTCGAAAGCAACACCTTAGTTAATTAAAATCACGATCGAATTTCTCGCCGAAAGATATCCCTACTTGTTTCCAATACACGACGACTTCACCCTTTGTTACTTTTTTTGTTACTTAATTTTATCTTAATTTTGAGAGAGATTCAATCTATAATTTGTGGATGATTTCGGCAAGCAGGGTTTCCATAAAAATCGGTCGGTGGCGATAAATAATGTCATGGCGAAGATTGGCATGTAATTAATCTTCAAAGTACAAAGCATGTCAAAGTGATGGGAAAAGTTTAGATGAGGGGTTTGTATTTTAATGTATTCACGTGTATGCTGTCGAAATTTAATTATAATCAAAAGAGTTTTGAAAAATGATATTAAAAAACTGTTTTGTTGTGTCAAAAGTATAGGAATTTTTAAATTTATAGTGTATTAATTTTAAAGAATTGTATAATTCGTTAATTTATCTCATATTGTTCGATATAATGTTGTGTTTTGATGTATTTGAAAGTATAAAATTGTGAACAAAGTGAATAGTTTGGATTTGTTATTTATTCTCTAACGTATTTCTATTATTTTACAGCGTATTTTTTTTGGAAATAGCTGTAATCATTCTTCTGACAGTGCAAAGGCTTATAATGATCCCCTTATCTCTTACTTTGTTTTTTTTTTAAAAACTTTAATTAAAGAAACTAAAATTGCAATTAAAAGCAAATGATTCCCTAACAACGTTAATATCTACTCTAGTAAGTTCGACAGTATACCACGTGTACTACTCTCTCCTCACCACCGACGTGATTTGAAAAGCAAAAGACGTCTCGAACGGCGTTTAAAATCTCTTTTTGCATTTCATTCACTTCTGTAGCTCAAAATACCTAATTAATAATAAAATTATACCTTCAAGTCATTCATGTTATTCGAGGGATTTAATTTCGTATTTTCTGTACTGTGGTTGGCAAGGCTATCTTTTCGTGTGACAAGATTGTAACTGGTTTAAAAACAAGATAATATTTAATGAAATCTTTTCGTCAGGACAAAATGTGAATAGTTTATGCTCCCAATTTTTTTTTTTTAATCTAGAATTTCCAAAATCATAACCAAAATTTTTGGTCAATGTCATTAAAGTGTTTGAAATATTTTAATAACATTTACCAAAACATAAAAAAAAAACTTTCAACCGTAAAATATGGTAAAGTTTACTCTGGTTTTACGTCTTAATTGACTGAAAAATTGTCATTCATTTTTCATTTGTTCATTTGTTAATTTTGACAAATTTAATTTGTTTGTCATGTCGACACATCTTGAAACACACATCTTTGTTTTAAAAATTAAAATTAGTTAGAAAAAAAGTTATTTCCAAACAAAGCTTACACTCTTAAAACAAACGAGTGAAGTCCACTCCAGTTGGAGAAGTGCATTTTCGACACTGGAAAGGAGTGAATATTAAGTCTGACTGAGTTAAAACCACTCGTTTGGAGTGATCGAGGTTTAACACGCAAAT
>JAJQQY010000065.1:0-15000 GCA_023701765.1 Hylyphantes graminicola
CTCTGATTGGCTGCTCCGTTGACCCTGATACTCGTGCGCCCTGTTACGTCAAAATAGAAGGAAAAAATAATTAAAATTACACTCTAACTGAAGCTAAACTATTAAAAATTATAAATTTATGTCTTGAAATAACAATTAAAATTGTTTATTAAATGGGAAACACCTTTTTTTATTCGATTCTCGCACTCGAAAATGAGAACTATTTACCCTTTTTCTCGTAAAACATTTGTATAATGCAAATTTAATGTCGTTTTTACTGCAGGCAAGTTGACGTTATTGAAAATAAAAACAGAGGACAGAAGAAGATTACAAAATTTAAAAAATTGATTTTGATATTGTTATTTAAAAAAAAAAAACATTAAAACTTTTCAACCAAAACAAAAACTTTCTTTTTAGTTTTGCTTCATTGTCTGTTTCTTTAAAATTAAAAAAATTGCGCTAATAAGGGATATTTTTTTCAGCAATATTAAAAGTGTATTCCTAAAATTACATACAATGAATAAACATATACACAATATTAATATTGTCATCATCATTATCATTATTATTATAAATATTATTATTATATAAAAATATTATAAATATTATTATATTATTATTAATAAATTAACAATAGTAATGAAGTTATCATTACATGTATTATTATGAAAATTATTATTATAAAAATATTATTATATTATTATTAATAAATAACAATAGTAATGAAGTTATCCTTACATGTATTATTATGAAAATTATTATTATAAAAATATTATTGATATTATTATATTATTATTAATAATAATAAATAAATGAAATTATTATTATAAATGTTATTATTATGAACATCCTTATTATAGAACTATTATTATATTATTAATAATAATAAATGACATTAATAATATATTATTATTATTATTATTATTATTATTATTATTATTATAAATGTTATTATTATGAACATCCTTATTATAGAACTATTATTATATTATTAATAATAATAAATGACATTAATAATATATTATTATATTATTATTATTATTATTATTATTATTATTATTATTATTATTATTATTATTATTATTATTATTATTATTATTATCATCATAATTATTTTAAATGCGTGTTTTATGTTATCGGCTCATTCTATTATAATTGAGTTTTACAAGTTACTAATTTTCCAGCAATTGATATTGTTTGTTATTTTGTTATCTGATATAATATAATGATCCAAAAATATCAGCGCTACAACCCAATTGAATCCAAAATCTTCCTACTCCAGTACCACCCAACAATATAAAGGCTCCTAGATGATAAGATGCGATGGACTGTGACAGCTCCTAGGCTTTCTTCCAATAAACGTCATTTTTTGGCGATAAGAGCGGTTTGTCGGCATTAGTGACATAACATGACAAGTGAAGAGATTGCATCTTTGTTGTTTCCTTACAAATAGGTCGTGACAGGAACGGGGCGTAATAAGGTTTTTGATATGAATTTGCCGACCCGACGGCCCAATGGTTAGGGAGCAAGCCTTTGGAACGTCTGCACTCTCAAAAAAAAGAGTGAAATCCAATCCAGTAGGAGAAGTGCATTTTCGACACTGGAAAGGAGTGAATGTTAACTCAGACTGAGTTAAAATCACTCGTTTGGAGTGATCCTGTTGGAGTTTTAACACACAAAGGATCCACTCCTATAGGAGAAGTGCATTTTCTAGACTGGAAGTGTGAAAATTAACTCAGACTGAGTAAAAAATCGCTCGTTCGTTTTAAGAGTGTGGGTTCGGGCTCGAATCACGATGATGCATGGATGTTTGTGTTTGTCGAGTATTTGCGGAGTACACTCTTAAAACAAACGAGTGAATTTAACTCAGTCTGAGTTAATATTCAGTCCTTTCCGGTGCGAAAATGCACTTCTCCTACAGGAGTGGATTTAACTTTTTTTTTGTTTTAAGAGTGTACGTGCTCGTTAAATCTGTTGGGTCCGAAAGTCGCGTATTGGCGGTCATTGCGCAGTTTCCCACGGGTACAGATCCCTGGAAACTATTCCCCTCCCCTTCAGGGACGTGTATAAATTGTGGAGTTGGCGCGTGATAAATGGCAGCATCTGTCACTTGTGTGTGTACTGTGTCTGCCTTACTTAAGGGGTCATAGGAGTCTTAAAAATGTGCAAAGAAGGAACTACAAAATTTAGTTTGATCTTTCATGTAATTTTTTAACTACTCAATATACAAGTATAATTTTTTTATATGTAATTCTACAAGATTTATTTAATGTAAAACAAATTTTAAAATTTATGAAAATTTTGCCAAAACTAAAATAAATGACATTAAACATAAAGCTATTTGAGCACATTGTGATTAGGCTTGCGCGGCAAATTGTGAGGTCAAAATTGAAAAAATGACCAAGAAAATGACTTTATATTGTACAAATATGTACAGACAAAGACTTATACCTAAATTCCCATCTCAATTTAAAATTAGAAATTATTTTTAAAAATATTTAAAATCAAAATAAAACTTTTTTTTATTTTTTTTAGAAAAAAGTTCTTAAAAATAATTTCTAATTAAAATTGAGCTGAGAATTTAGGTATAAGTCCTTTGTCTGTACATATTTGTACAATATAAAGTCATTTTTTTGGTCATTTTTTTCAATTTTGACCTCACAATTTGCCCGCGCAGAAAGCCGCAGGCGCTCATCACAATGTGTTCAAATAGCTTCATATTTAATATCATTTATCTTAGTTTTGGCTAAAGTTTCATAAATTTTAAAACTTGTTTTATAATAAATAAATCCTGTAGAATTACATATAAAAAAATTATACTCATTTATTGAGTAGTAAAAAATAACATGAAAGATCAACTATGCTTTGTGAGTATTTAATCTTCTTTGCACAATTTTTAAGACTATGAGGACCTGTGACCCCTTACGAAGGTTTATAAGCGGGTCTCTGGCCAAGCACACACAAGCCTGGAAAATATATATTGGTCTACCAACCAAGTCATGACAGGAAAACGGGGCGTAATAAAGGTTTTTGATATAAAACTGTACTTTAGTAGAAGAAGTAGGACAGGATGTTCTTATGATCATGTCATTGATCTTGGCTAATTTTCTAGTAACATAAAAGAAATTTAACCCAATATTTCGATTTGAGTTGTGAGCAGTGAATTTGGTGTTATTTAGTTGTACAAAGTCGAGCAAAATTTTTTAAAAACTTGCAATCCCAATTCGTGAACATTTAGTTTTACTGCCGAAAAATTAGTATATTTTACGTGCGTAATACGTTTTTCACACAAAACTTTTACTCAGGTAGAAAGAAGAAACATGAACAATGTCATTCGACTTAGACCCTTTTTGTAGTAACATGAAAGAAAAAGAAATGACTATATAATATTTCTATTTAAGTTGTGAGTAGGTGACGATGCATTTAGGTGCATAGTCGAGTAAAAAAATTTAAAAAAAAACCGTCACAATGCGTGTAGCATTTATTACCGTATTGCCAAACGTTGTAGAATGTCTTGACAAAATGATTACACAGATATTCCGGCCAATTGTCAGACTGGGAACTACTGTTTATTTCCCAAGCTACTTTGCTCCTCGTTTTATTAACTTACTGCATTGATGATTCGCAGAGAGAACTTTTCTTTCCTTTTGCTCCTTTTGCTTGTGAACCTGGGCCATGATCGGGGTCGGCTTATAGCTTTTGGGCACATGCAAGTTTGTCCCCCCCCCCCCCCAACATACAGTTTTCAATCTTTTATGTTTTAATTTTAATTTTGTACTAATAAATAACCTTTAACAATTATCTTAAATACGTGTCTCAGCATTACATATTTTATATAAGTGGCTCACTTTTGAATTCAACGGGGCTATTGGTTTAATTGGGTATGATAATTAATGTATTTTTTTGTTGGAACGCTAATTTTGTTTCTTAATTGCTTTTTTTCTCAAATATTCTTCTTTTTAAAACATTTTATTGGGCCCCTTATGAGGTACGTGCCGTTTGCCTGCAGAAATAGGGTGTGGGTGGTAGCGTGATGGGATCATAATTGGTTAGAGATTAGTGGGATAAAAGAGCTAAGTGATATTTAGAATTAAATTGTGATTTTGGATCAAATTGAGACTTCCCAATTCGGTTTTAAAACAATCTGAGTGCAAAATTTAAAAAAAATTAAAAGCTCATTTTCTCGTTTAAAAAACCTTTTTGTCACTTAGCATGTACTTCCACTTAGCTCGTCAATTCGTAATCACACTGCAAGGTTGTTATGATTTTACCCGACCCGAAAAATACCGGGTGGGTTTTTTCAAAAAAACCACTGTATGAAAAAACCCAAGGGGGCAATTGAACTTAAAATTGCTTTTAACTATAATAATTAATAAATATTAAAAAAATTTATCCAAACAAAGAAATATTTTCAATTAATATTTTATTATTTTTAAAATATACCCAGCAAAAAATCCTGCAGAATTGCTTCAAAAAAATTTCGATCTTGCAGTCATCTTTAAGAAGTCTGCAGTTTTTTTGAATCAACCGAAAATTGAAGTATATCGAATAGGGATTATGTCGTTTTTCTGTTAGCAATTGTGCAGCAAATCTAAAGTCATTTCTAATGCTATCAAAAAAACTGCAGTTATTTTGAGAGCGAAGAAAAGTGAAATGTTCTGATCTACGGACTATCTGCAGTTTTTATGCAGACAATTCTACAGCCATTTCTGAAGTTATTTATTCACTGCAGATATTTGAAGATTAAACTGCAGATATTTTGAAGCAATAGAAATGTAAAGTCTGGCCACGGTTGTATCTACAAATTTTCTGAGCGAAATTTTTGGAAACCATTCTGAAGATCATTTCGGCACTTCTCAACTTGCAAAATTCTGCAGAATTGCTTCAAAAAAAACTATCAAAAAAAACTTCAAGTCTGAAGGGATTTTGAGAAACAGTCTGCAGATATTAGCTTCAAGAAAACTGCAGCTATTTTGAAGCAATATAAATGTAAAAAACTGACCACTAGATGTATCTGAAGTTTTTCTGCAGCACATTCTACCATTCTGAAGTCATTTCGGCACTTTAAAAAAAACTGCAGTTATTTTGAAGCAAACAGACGAGCGAGAATATTTCCAACTAAAATATAGTTTGCTCATATATTTACAGAACCAAGTCATTACAAGTTTCCGTAGCACAGTCGTTAGAGCACTGGACAGCTTGTACAATTCCAGTCAGATCAAAACAAAGCGCTCCTATTCCCAAAATGGTCAGAAAAAAAACACCCCAGGCGTTCGATAATTTATTTCTTTATTTATTTTTATTTTAATAACATTACGCTAGATGGCGCCACGTTTTCTTTCTTTAAAAAGGCCAAAAATATTCTGCAAAACTAGTTTACAAAAACTTCAAAAAAACTGCAGTTGTTCTTGAAGCAATTCTGCGGTTACTAATGGTTGTTGTTCAAATCCCTTCAGAATTTGTGAAGTTTTTTTGAAGTTTTTTTTTAAGTTTTTTTGTGAAGCAATTCTGCAGAATTTTTGGCTGGGTACTTTTACTTTTTACTTTTACTTTAATTTTTAAAATATGTACATAAAAAATTTTAAATTTATACTAATTGTATAAGGACAATTAAATATAATAGTGCATTTTTTCACTCCCAATTTAAATTTCTATAGATACAATACAATATTCTAGGTTACATAATTTTTTTACACATACACAAACAAGAGTTGGTCCTAAACAATGCATTTCAAAATTTAAAATGTACATTTATGTAGCAATAAAACACACTTAGTAGTTTTTAATTATTCTAATTTAAACGCAACATTCCTGATTACCATCTATACTACATTCGGTATACGTTTTGGGTAGTTTTAAAAATTTTTTTAAATACATTTAAAAACTTCCCCCTAAATAAACCACAATGACCCGGAAAGAAGCATCAAAAATTACTGAAAAAAAAAAAAAACACGTAAACACCATGAAAAAAAACCTAAAACCCTGAAAAAAAAAGTGATGAAAAAACCTGGGTTTAAACCCTGTCACGCTGTATTTAAATCTATTCCAGAGTCCCTAAGATAACTCCCCTTTGCGTGCGGACATTGGCGATTGGGGCTTCCACCGAGGAGCCAATCCCACTAGCGTCCCATGACTCTGTAGTGAACAACGCGGGTGTCATGGGGTCAAGGCTAGGAACCTACACCGAGGAAAGAAAAGTCGACAGGTGGTGGTCACACTCTTGTAAATTACATCTTCAAAACAATAAGGTATTTTGAATAAAACAAAATATATTGGCCATAAAATAATTCTTATCGCCAAAATTATTTAGACCCGGAATTTTTTTTTTTTTTTTCAAATAGGGTAAGTGGGGTAATGTGATAGGGTTTTTCTGCATTTTTTCATTAAGAAAATTCGTTCTCTGCTTCAAGTAAATTAAATCCTAAAATTGGTAGTGAATTATTATACGAAACATACATATGTAGATATAAAAAAAAAAAATTATATGTTTTGAATTCCAATTTTAAGTGTACAAAATTTGCATTTCAAAATCCATTGCGTTTTTTATCACACTTACCCCACATAGGGAAAACCCACATAAAACAGAAGACAGTTGCACTTAAATTCAAAAGCACAAAACTTTCTATTAAACAAAAAAATAATCGGTAATATTTCTTTTTAGATTAATTATAAGTGGTCTAAGTGTTATAATATTGCAAAGCGAAGAGATCAGATTTTTAGAATGATTTCCAAAGTTACAACAAGAGCTGTTTATCACACTTACATCACACTTACCCCACTTGACCCTACCTACCCCATCAAAGGGGCGAAAAATGAATTTTAAAATTTTGAGGACGCAAATATTGCGCACCGAAAACGTAGTGGCTGGATGTATCGTGGAATCTTCGTGACGTCCGCCCCCTGAAGTAATCCCTAACAAACTTTAAAACGCCATTTTGGAATCTACTTTAAGCAAACTTTGAACTATTCTTCTGTCGAAACCGCTTCCATTATCTGTATATAGTTAATTTAACATTGAAAGGGATTTTAGCAATACAGTCAAGTACCCTATTAGAGAAAGGCGCCGGAGATGCCGTACTTTTGTTAACCTTTTCTGCTCCATCTATATTTTATTCAAAAATAAAAATTTGTTTGTGATTCATTATGCATCCAGAAATAACTGTTAAAAACAGGGGAGGGGGGTATTGGAATTAAAACTTTTGAATAAATAAAAAATATTATTTTTTAAAACTTTATTTAATCGAAAATCGGATTTAAAAATTAGGACGAAAAATCACTCCTGAAAATCACTTTCTGGCTGTCACGTGGTATTGTGATGTCACTATTAACACTCCTATAAATAACTTTGAAATACCACAACTTGGAATCGATTTTACGCAAAATTCTTTGAAATATACGCTTCTGTAAAGCAGTCCTACATTTTCTCAAAATGTATTATTTCAATAGTTATTAGATTAAATCAAGTTTAATCAGAAAAAAAAAACTCACTCCGGTTTGTTAATAGTTCATAGTGACGTCAGGCAAACCGACGTGTTTGTGTTCACGTTGGATGATCACGTGAAAAACAAGAGCGCGCTTTTTAAAACGATTTTTTTTTTTATTATTTAAAAGATTTATTTCGCAAAATATTATGTATGATTTGGTTATTTTTTACTTTCATCTGTAATTGAAAATAACATTGGAAGGGTAATTTAGCGGTACAGTCAGTACCACTATTATCCGAACTCCTAATAATAACAACGGTGGTTGTAAATTCCCAATTTGCTTCCTTAATTGGAATAAATGTATTTTAAGGAATGTATATCGTGTTTCTACTATCTTTTAGTGCAAAGAATTTGTTTGTAAAATGATTAAAATTTGTCATTTTAATTAAACTGTATTTTATTAAACTTTCTAGAACAATGGGCATATAAAATGTAAAGGTCTGTCGTTAATATTACACAGGTAAGTAGTGTATGCGGCGAGGTATTTTTATTGTTCGGATAAATGTAAAGAATGTTGAGGCGTCACTAATAAGAGGATTGAATCCTTACGAATTAATCCAATCTTTTCATATATTTAACTAAATATTTCATTGATACATATATAATAGGTGCAAAGTTTTTTTTTTAACGCAGTACTGTTTTGTTTTTTAACTTATGATTGTTTAGGCCCAAAAACTGCTCTAAACAAAAATTTTAAGAAAAATTAATAACACAGAGATAGAGGTTGAGTTTCGAGGTTCGATAGAGCTCCCCTTTTTGAAATTGGTTCTATTCTTTTATTTTGTTAAAGTTATTGTAATGGGAAAATTTATAAATATATATATTATATATATATATATTATATATATATATATATTTATACTATATATATAATATATAAAATATTATATAAGCTATTATATATATATATAAAATATATATATATATATATTAATATCTATATATCATATATATATATATAATATTTGAACCCAGTATAGATTTTAAAACACGCAGATTGGATTATATGCTAATATACCGCCAACTAACGTTTGTCCCATTAAAAAAAGGTTTTTTGTTGAACACAGACGGAGTAATATATGCTATAGAAAATTAATTTTACATTGGATTAACACAGAGATACTTTGATTTGGAGACCTTCTCCCATTACCTCCCTTACATTTCGGTTATATATCTAAAGTCACTATGTAAGCATTGGTTTTACTAAAGTAAGGACAGCTTTGCTAAAACTGCAACCAGCTTTCAGAAAGAAAAAAAAATTGTTAGATGAGCACTATTGGCCTACGCTATTGGCACAGAGTGGCATAAATTGTCTCGGGCGGTGGAAAGAACATCCCTTAACTTACCAAAAATACGACTAGCAGTAACTATTTATTTTTTTCTGTCAAGTGTTATAGTCCTCCTGAATTGCAAATGCAAGCTTCGAGATCACTTTCTTTTTTTTTTTTTTTTTTTTTCCCTTTTTTTTTTTTTTTTGATAGTTTTTTTTTTTTTTTCTTTTCCCCCTCCCTTTTTTTTTTTTCTCTTTTTTTTTTCTTTTTTCTTCCCCTAAGCCTTCTTGTAGTTCTTACCTGGAAACGTCCGTCGTAAGTGGCGATCTTTTCGTTTTTTCCTCGACCCTACTTGGGTTTCGAAAGCAATTTCGGTGGGATATGCATTACCTAAAATTTAGGGCTGCCCACGAAAATAATTAAGCATGCTGAAATGTTGTAAGCTAAAGGGTATTGCAAGAAAAAGAAGATAATCCTTTACAATGGAGCCCTACTAAAAAAATGGATCAGTAGAGATCAATAGAAAATTTGTATGTGGAAATGTGCCAATGGTAAATAGAAATATCTATTGATATCTAATACAAATCGGGGGGGTGTGGGGGGGGTGCTACTGATCTCTATTGTTATCCATACAAATAATCTACTGATCTCTATTGATATCCATACCAAATATCTATTGGTGTAAGTCAATCTCACCCCTATCTTTTCACAAATGAGCCGTCCTGCGTGACCGGTAGCTGCCCTCTGCGTGTGTATGCAGAGAATGTAATGTCTTTTTAATGTAACTGTACTAACTTGGAATGACGTCCTTTGTAATTGTCTCTACATGTTTGATGTTCTTCAAAAATGTAATAAAAGATGTATGCTGTTATTTATAACTCTGCTAGTTATCTTTGGATGGATCCTCACCCATTTTTAACAGGTTAATGGTCCACAGTCACAAAAAACCCCCAAACAAAGACTTTCCAATGCGCCAGACAGACTTGAAATTTGGAAAAAAAGTTAGAATCCGAAAATGGCTTCGAACCACTACGAGAATTGAAATAGCTGTCAAAAGACAATTACGAAACATGGAAGATCCAGGATGAAGGCCTTGCTCATCAATAAAATGGACTCATGGACTTATGTATGCGGTTGAGAGTAAAATGCCGGAGCTGAAAGCAGACGACGACGCGGTCTGCCACGGAGTTCGCAGAATGATTTTGACTGATCGAGACGAAAAGGCGAAATCCGATATTATCTTGTGTATTTTTCTCCTTCCGAGTTGAAACAAGTGAGAAGCACTGTGAAACTTCATCTGAGTTTATGGTTGAAGTTGGAAGGAATATACCCAATGAAAGGACCGGCCTCGTAAGGCTTCATTACTGAAAGGACTTAATCACTCAACTAACAAAATGATAGACGACGACGTACGACGGAACATTTGAGACAGTTTTTTTGACAATCGTGGGATTAAGCTCTCTGAAATGGACATTGTCGTGGAGAAGACCTGCTTGCAATATATACTTCTCTACAGTTTTTGCGTCCAATTTTGAAAACTTCCGATGCGCACCATCGAATCACGTGATGAGCTTCGAAAGTGGAGCAGACTTCGACGTCAAGATCGTTGGAAGAAGGCAGATGCCCGCCGTGGTTCCAGCAGCGGGAGAAGGGCAGAAGCATTTGCTGTGCTCCCCAACGGAGGCTGCCCCCTCGCTGGAAGAAGAGGAGTCGCTGGGAGTGACCTAAACAGAGGTGCCGGAGCTGGGTCAAGCGGAGATGCTGGACCGGAGCCTTCTGGAGCTGTACCATTCCGGAACGCTGAAAGGAGACGTTTCCGCGCCGACCTGCAGGAGAGGAGACCCATCGAAGATACCGATGCTTCAACTGCAATCGTGTTTGGAAGCATCCAGTCTCGCTCAGTAGAGCGTGCGCGCCAGCGCTCGCAGAAAAGAATCCCACTCTCACACTCTTGAAGCTCTCGCACCTTAACGGACAGACAGCAGTGAGTCAACATTCCTCTCAAGCCTGAAGAGCCATCAACAAGTTTTTATTTTGGATAGTGGGTGTACACGGCACTTGTGTAATATGACTCGTCGAAATTTGAATTACATCACCGATACACCAATTAAATCTGTTAACCTAGTCCGATAAAATACACTTCTGAGGTGCATGGATGTGGGACTGTTGCCACTCAAGCAGCGGATTAACGAAATATAAATCTCAAGACGCTGAAGGTGTACGACGCGTTATACGTGTGCCCACAATATCATAACTGGCAAATTTGCTAAGTGTTTCCAAGATATGTGCGAATACGGGTATAATGTGTGGAGAAAGAGCAAATGGTGATAAAGCTCATATAGTGAAAGAAGAGTGCAGAGTAAGTTTAGAAGCTGAGATGATAAGGTGAAATTTGTATTATTTAAATGTTTATGAAAGTGATATCCAAATAGTGCTGAAAATGTGCATCATGCTTCAGATGCATATCGCACACCTGTAAGATCTAAAGGGAGCTAACTCAAAAATGTTCAAACTTTGAGTTATGCACACCATCAAATATCTTATTTCAATAAATACCTACTGACTAATAAACATATTTTAATAATAATAATTAATCGATGGATGGATGGCTACAAAATGTCCCTTTTGTTGAACTAGCAGGCCTCGCTCCCTCATCCACCAAACAGGATCATCTTTAGTTGCAATCAGTATACAAGGCGGGGATAGCACGGTTGGCCGTCGTAAACAAACTGATTAACCTTTAATGCAATATCCGTGTTGTCCAAAATCCTTGGAAGCATATTATTTTGACTTCTCGCCATTTTTGATGATGGTTAAACGATTGAGTAACATTAATTACAACATTCTGATATTGAACCAGTTTTGCTGGCGAGGGTGAGTAAATTTTTTTATTTGTATTTAGAATTGTTACCGTGTTTGTTTTGAAACATTTTGAATTTGTAGTTGAGTCTTGATTAGTTGAGGTTGCATTATTTTGAAAAAAATCTTATATTTCTTTAAAAAACAAATTAAATTTACTTTTTTGGCTATTGGCGATTCTAGAGTCTTTTCATCTGAATATAATTTTATTTTCATCCTTAGCAATTACATAGTTTGTTCCTGTTTTACTGATCAATTTTTGAGTTAGATTCTCTTTAGATGGGCTCCACCAAGTCTAATTTTACAACATCGCTAATGAGATCGCAAACGTTATATTTAATGGCTTTTTAAATCTATTTGACGCACAGGGATCTATAATTTTAGTGAAATACGCGTTTTCTATTTCAGGCAAACACTGAAACGTGGACGGTTTCAATAAAATATGAACATTTACGCCCGGGAAGGATGGCGCCTAGAAAGGCAATATTCACTCCTATAATATTTACTCAACATGCAACTCTGGGAATATGACTTGAAGGTGACATCAATCTAGTGATGAAGTCTCATCTATAGAAACTCATGCCGCTTTATCCATGGTTGATAACTCTATTCCGAGCACGATTTAAACAACAAAAGACTGGTGCAAAACAAAACCAAACTATTCTATTTCACCAATCCGAAGCGTTGAAAGTGACTATTGACGACTCCGATGAGGATCTTAATTTCCGATTGTGCTTGACACAAAAGTAAAACCCCATACCAAGGATTTTACCTCACTATCGCATCGTTGACATTCGTCAAGTACTAGCAGTAGCAGCTTGAATTTCATCGAAATCTAATAGTTAGTTCGGACACAGATGATGATAGTGAGCAAGTAGATCCTCAAAATGCTATACGGTTGTCTGGAAATATATCCCTCAAGACCGAGGAGAGAGAAGAAAACGTATAAAGAGAAATAGTTAAAAAGCTTAAATGTATCTTGAAACCCGTCGCAAAAAGAGATAAGAAATTCTTATAAAGCCCTACCAATCTTTGTCGAAATCAAAGAATTAAGTGCCACTAGAGAAAAGTTGGACCGCCCTGTGGAGAAGAAAAGACGGCTAAAATGCAAATATAGCAGAGATCAATGAAATGTCTAGGCAACAGCGGGGGAGCTTTGATGTATTTTGAGGACTCAGCAAGCTTGAAAGACAGAGAATTAGTAGTACGACACTCGCAACAAATAAAGCTAAATATCGATACTCAAGCACACAAGATTTTAGAGCGCTTAACGCCGCCTATTATTTTATGGTTAACGGTCCAAAATTGAAGTTTGCCAGCCATTTTTCAAAGTCACTCTTAACTTTAGCTGTAAAGCGATAAAAACAGTACTCTCCAAGCAAACGGAATCAGGAGTTAATGAAGCCGATTTTAGAGGAAAACTCGACCATCATCCAACTATTGACCCACAAATTAAACAGAGTGTTATACTTTTATAAATTCTATTCAAATGATTGAGAGCTCTAACAACCAGAGAATTTATGAGGGGGGAAAGGTTCCAGTGACAAATCATTGAACGATATCTGCAGAGATCATAAACGAACTTCGTGAAGGGGATGGGTTACTTGTAGCCACGTCTTCCACATTCGCTGTCTGCGCAAGATATTCAACACCGAATTCAACATTTCTTTTTTCGTACTGAAAAAAGATAAATGTATCTGTGCCCCCTTTTGGAAAGGTACAAGAACTCAGACGAAGAAGGAAAGCGAAAGTTAAGCCAACAATATGAACAGCATCTGCAAGAAAAAACTTTGGCAGGAATTGAAAATTAAAATGACAAAGATAGGACAGATGGTCCCGTCACAGCAGTTTATGACTTACAAGCCGTATTTCAGATTCCGAAGAGACAAATATCCCTATTTTTTTTTATAATTCCAGGATCAACTGCCTCAATTTGACTTATCAGTAATTTAAGGCAAAATATGTCGTGTGCTACTTTTGGGACGTAACAGAAGGAAATCTAATACTAAGAATTAACATTATTAATAATTATATTGATCGATTTCAGTCTTTCTAGTGTTTTTTTGCTAATTTATTTTCCAATATATCCCTACTGCTGATCCACTGACCACTCTATGAATTGCACTAATTATAAATAATACAAAATACTATTACATTTTAAATTTATGTTACCTCTTCAAAAGAGAGCCAACTCAAAACTAAATTCACCAACAAGGGCTCAACTCAAAATAATGAAACAAATATACAAATATTATTAAGCAGTAGGGAAATAACTACGAAAATCTAATTTTCAGCCCCAAAACATGATGAAAACACAAGATTCCTACAATATCTTTCTTCAGTTGGATATTCTAAGCATGCCATATATAAAGAAAACTCTGCAGTTCACAGGGACACAATATCAGTTTTTCGCCTTTTCTGAAAAAAGTGCTTTTTTGAGTTAATACCTGTTTAGATCTGGGTGTGCGATATGATGTATCTAAAAGTGCTGATATAGTTAAATGGCACCATAGAATGGGTCATTTAAATGTTAATGATTTGGTGCAAGCTAGTGTTAAGGGTAACATTTAAAAGGCATGTGAAGTTAGAAAAATCCCCTCAGGAATTTTAAATTGTGAAATATGAGTCTATAAAAACATTAAAACCAGAGCCCCTTTTCAAAAAGTCAGAAACCACAAGTCATGTGCATTAGAAAATATATTGTTATCTAGTGATATTTGTGGATTTTAAAGTTGAAAGCCTAGGTATTTTAAGAGTTTACTATTTTATTACATTCATAGATCATGCAAACTAGGTATTGTTGAAGTAAGATTTCTGAGACATAAAAATGAAAGCCACTTGGTTGCATTCAAAGAGGTTTTTTTTTTTTTAAAAGCTTGTGGGAAAATCAGAAGGGGTACTAAAATTAAGGCATTCTTATGAGTGATGGGGGAGGGGAGTATATAAATGAAGAATGTCGATAATTTTTCCTCAGGAAAACGGTATCGGAACGCAGGTGCACTGCACCTTATTTACCGCTAGCTTCGAACGGAATCGCAGAAAGGAAAATGAGATTTTCTGACCTGAAATGGAGTCGCTTGTTTAATATTCCCAATCAGAACTACCTTTTAAACTTGTGGGGCAGAATGTATACAATTGTTCAGTTTTACATTCAAAATAGGTGTCCAAATAGTTCGCTTGAAGGTAAAACACCTTATGAAAAATTCTTTGGCGAAATTCCTAATGTAGGATATTTTAAATCTTTTGGGTGTTTGATTGCTTATTGTTTAGACAACCAACCTAAGCACAAGTTCTCTCAAAGAGCTAATAAGGGTATATTTTGTGGTTATCAAATAGGATCAAAATCGTATCGCATTTATTTGCCTGATAAGAAAAAAGTAATAATTTCTCGAAATGTAAAATTCTTC
>JAJQQY010000066.1:0-15000 GCA_023701765.1 Hylyphantes graminicola
CACCCAGATAATTTGAAGATTACTGTTTGTGTTTTTGTATTTACAACGGATCGTCGTAGCCTAGAGGCAGCAAATTTTTAAATCCGGCACTGTGCATAATTTCTATTTTCGGCAGCATACACATTAGGGTGCGCCGAAAAAAACTTTTCATTTTATTTCGGATCGCTATAGTGCGAAAAAGTTGCCATTGGTAAAGACATGAAAAATGCTATAATTAATATATTTTTATTACTTTATCTTCCATTCGCGCAACGCCATCAAAGTAGGGAAAAATTTTTAAAAAATGAAAATTTTTATAATTTTTTTAAGCACGATAGATGTTTTTAGTTGCGTTCTTATTCATGAATTAACTACTAAAAGTACGTAAAATCAAAATATATGCACTTATCATACTTTTGTGTCAGATCTTCCGGTCACCCAACGAAGTACAAAATGAGGAGCATTCTTAGTTTTTGCAAAATTGACCGATCTCACGTAAATGTATGATAAGTGCATATATATTGATTTTACGTACTTTTAGAAGTTAATTCATGATATAGGAACGCAAATAAAAATATCTATGGTGTATAAAAAAATATATAAAAATTTCGTTTTTTGACAATTTTTTCCAACTTTGATGGCGTTGCGCGAACGGAAGATAAAGTAATAAAAAATTAATAATTAGTGCATTTTTCATGTCTATACCAATGGCAACTTTTCCGCACTATAGCGCACTATAAAATAAAAAGTTTTTTTCGGCCCACCCTAATACACATTAATCCACTATATGACTTTAAAATATTGTTAAAGTTTGACAATTTTAGCAAATTACATACAACAGCTGAGAAAACGCATATATTTGGTACTATAAACAATCTTTTAAATACTAAGCTACATTATTGAATATTTTAATTTTTTTAGTACTTATGAGTGTGGCATTTCATGAATACTGTAAATGAATGAAAAAAAAAGTTTTATTTTACTAATAAATAAAGACTTAAACAACTTTTTAAAGGAATGAACATACCGCCATGACCACCTTGCACTAAAAAAATAAAATAAATTTAATTAATTCTTTGAGTTTCCAATGTATTTAACAAAAAACAAGACCTTAAATTTGCAGTGGTGATTTTTGTTTATGAATTGTTAGAAAGAATATTTTTGTGTTTCAACATTATGTATTAAAAATATATGGTTAATATATATATATATATATATATATATATATATATATATATATATATATATATATATATATATATATATTTTTTAAATAATACAAAAACAAATAACTTTGTTGCCCTTGAAAACCTCCAACAAAACCTTGCACTAAAGATGTTAAATTAAAAATGTTAAGATTGCAGAAGAAATTTGTGTATGCCGTTAAGAAGCAAATAATAAATATATTTAATTTTATCATTTTTTTCCGTTTTACAATAAACAAATTTTGCCTTAAAGTTGTCAGAAAAAAAAGTAAACTCTAGGCCCAACAGACCATTTTGGAAGGCGAATACCCAAAATACCCAAAAAAAAATTATATTACTTCAATCTTTTCCAAAGTTTGCATAGTGAATTCAAATATAATGAACAATGCCATTTAGGCATTTTTTTAAAATTTAAATGTAATTTATACATTTTAAACGGTGTTTTTCAACTAAAAAAATAAGTTTACGCTAACAAGTCTACCACATTGAATTTTAATCCCATAAACATTAATTATGTGTTAAATTCTTCATTTTGAACTGATACATGCAATGACCCTTTAGAGCTACATACAAATTACTAGAAGAGAAGTTATTAAGAAAAATATTATGAATTAACTAAATAAAAGATTTTTTTTCGATGAATTTACATTTGGACAGTTTTTTTAAAACTAATTACAGATTGTCCTAAAAGTTTCCCTACTGACGATTCGTGAATTTTTTACACGCAAAAAAACAAATTTTAAAACATTGTTTTTATGCTAATGGCGTAAAGCACTTTTAACAAAACGTAAGAAAAAATTTGGAACTTACATTTATATTAAATGATCACATTGTCCACCCAATTTATCGAAGCAAAGCTGAAGGGGTTTTGCGCATTTTTTTTGAAACTCGTTTTAAAATGCTGGGAGTGACTTCTTGTATCCTTAATGATGGCAAGTTTCAGATCCTCTATTAATTGTGGAATATCTTCATAAACTTTGTTCTTTAAATATCCCCACAGAAAAATGTCAGGTATAGTCAAATTAGGGGAACGAGGGGGCCCAATATTTCTTGAGATGAGTCGATCGCCAAAAAAAAAATTTGAAGCACGTCCATGGTTTCATTACTTGTATGTCATGTTGCACCGCCTTATTTTAACCAAGAATCTCATTCATTTACTTTTAATAATGCAACAAATTGTTGGATAAGCTCTCTGTATACAGTTCCATCAACAGTTGACTCGAAAAACAGATTGCAATATCCTTCGTTGCGTTTCTTGAACAAAATCTGGTGTAACAATTTTCGGTCTGCTACTTCTGTGTTAATCTTCCACCGAACCTGATGTCGCACGAAATCTCTGGACTAGTTTATATAGAGTATCTTTACTCGGTATAGCATCAACTGGATATTTATGTCGCCAAAATTATTTACATCTTTCATTATGATTTACATCCAAAATGATCCCCAACTGCGCAATTCTCTGAATGCGTGAAAAATCATGTTGCAATGAAGAACAAAATGACATGGAATTTATTACAGAACAACTTGAGCAAAAAATACCAAGCGGCAACCAAGAAAAAAAAAGTTTGATGAAAATAAAAGCAAAACGATAACATTAATATATTGAATATAAACAATTATAATGATTTTTTATAGTTGGAGTACGGGAACTATTAGGACACACTGTATTTAAAATAGCTGTTAGAGGCTTATAGCACAAATATACACTGAAGCAGCATCTGTAAAAAATGTTAGGCAAATCAATGTAAAACTTTATATACTAGAAGTGTTAGGATAAATCCCTTTTTTCAGTAAAAAAACACCGTTAAAAATACATCAATTATATTTAAATAAAAAAATGCCTAAATGGCATTGTTCACTATATTTGAAATCACTATGCACAATTTGGAAAAGATAAAATAGTACAAATTTTTTGGAATTTTGAGTATTCGCCTACTTTAATGAGCTTAGGCCTGCCATACTCATTCCAGCTTTCGTGACCAAGGGCTTTGGAGTGCTAGGCATATGTCCCGGTAAGGTGGTGGGCCTCACGTGGAATCCCAAGTGTTTAGTTAACAAGCACGCTTGGGCATCATTTTATAGACCCACTTAAGGAATGAAAGGATGAGCCAACCTAGCCTAATCCAGGACTCGTTCCCCTAACCTGGGTGTGGCAATGCGATTCACTAAGCCACTTTGCCCTCAAACATATTATAATTAAATTAAAAATGTTAGTTTTACTTTGCAGACTCGGCCATTCCCAAGACCTAAAAACATTTTTGGGGAAAAATGTCTAGGTGACTCCCGCTACCAATATTGACTCTCAGATGACAATCTGAGATCTCTGTGGTTGTTAAAGTATGCCTAGATATAATGTTGACTGTGGAACCCAAGCTAAATGGATACTCCAGGGATCTTTTACATGACACATAATCATATGACATGCGTGTCCAAGATTTTCTCTTCCAGAAAATCTGACGACTCAGCCGGGACCTGAACCCGAGATCTTGGGCTTATGAGGCAGACATGTAAAACCTCTCAGCCACTGAGCCACTAACAAGTAACTTCACTATTTGAAATGTATATTTCAAAACTACTTACTTTGTTGCAATTGCATCCCAGCTCCATGTCCTCCATATCCGCCATAACCTTCAAAAATAAATTTGTAGTTGCATTATACGTAGAGTAGTAACTGTTGAAACATACATTATATATAGCCTTAAACCGTACCACTCAGTTACGAAGCCTTGAATTTGACGATCCTAATTACAGTTCAGTGAAGTAAGAGGTCTCTGCGTAGAAGTTAATGTCTGCTGGATTCCGTTTTCCATGCAGTAATCTTTAAACGCATGTGATGTTTAACATGAGCCCCTGTCGCTAATAATTCTTTCTGGGAGTCCAAATTCATCAACAAATTCAGCTATAATTTTCAGAACGTACCTCACTGAAGTACTTTTAGTTGGATAAAGTCTAACAAACCGTGTAAAGTTATTTACTAGAACAAGTGAATGTACATTTCCTTTTGAACTATTCACAAACGGTCCCAAGTGGTCTAAATGTAATATTGCAAAGAATAGATATCCTTTCTTGATATTCTGTAAAAGTCCTTGTTGCTTTCCTCTTGGTACTTTGTTTACTAAGCACTCGAAACACATGGATATAGGTTGTTTGACACACCTCTTCTTAGATGGGAACCAGTAAAATTCTTTAAATTTGCCATTATATTGTCGACAGAAAAGTTGTCTTCAAATCATGGAATCTCACAGTTAACCTTTTTCTCATACTTTTAGGTACTACGTTTTAAAACCTGCTGGTATCTTTCTCTTGAACTCTTCTATACAACCTTTTGTTCTTTATTCGAAGTTCCTTATTTTATTTTTCTCGTCTTTTGTTCTGTCATCAGGATCTTTCTCGAAGATATCTATGAACTGTTTCAGTTCTTGATCTGCATGCTTCATTATCAACACTTTTTCGTCCTCCGTAAGGGTTCGATAAATATCCAAGTTGTTCTCGACTATCGAGTCCAAAGTATCGTCATATTGTAACACGGGGCATCGACTATCATAGAAGCATCTACATGTGCCATTTTTACTCCAGGTTTGAACTTTACCTCAAAATTGTACTCTTGAATCAGATTACTCCATCTTGCAATTTGTGGATTCTGTGTATTTTTCGTGTATAGGTAAAAAGAGCCTGACAATCTCTTACAACTGTGAACTTTATACCGATCGAATTGTCGTAGTTTGTCTAGAGTCCAAACTATGACCATCAACTCAAATTTTCTTGAGTGATACTTGGATTCAACAGCAGTTGTCTTTTTTCTTATACAATACACCAAGTGTAGTTTTCCATCTTCTCCCTCTTGAAGCAACATACCAGCTATTCCTTCAGAATTTGCATCGATATGAACTTCTGTTCTTGCATCAGAATTGTGCAACGCCCAAATTGGTTTCTGTGTCAAATCACTTCTTAGTTTCTCAAAATCTTTTTGCTGCTCCTCTTTACAATCAAGCTTCACGTCCTTACGCATAAGTCTTGTTAATGGTTCTGGATGTGTAGAGTAGTTTGGAATGAAACGTTTGAAGAAACTAGTAGGACATAGGTATCTTCTAACTTCGTGCACGTTCTTTGGCGTTGGAATTCTGCTATGACGTTCACCTTCCTTCTTCCTGGCTGTATCCCATTTCCATTGATGACGAAACCCAGAAACTCAATTTCTCTCTTGCCAAATTCACATTTTGGTAACTTTAATGTTATATGCACTGACTGCAAACAGTTTAAAACTTCTTTTAGTCTGTCGATCATCTCTGTCCATGTTTTGGCTGGTATGAGAATATCGTCTAGGTAACACAAAACTGTCTTATTTAACAGAGTTTCAAGTGCTAAATACATCATTCGTTGGAATTTGGAGGGAGCATTAGTTATTCCAAACATCATCCTATTAAATTGCCTAGTTTCATCGGGAGTTATGAAAGCAGTCTTTTTCTTTGCGTCTTCCCTGAAGGGAATTTGCAGGTATCCATGTGCCTAATCTAATGTTGTAAATATATTGCAATTATTAAGCGATTCACACTGATCCTCCCTCCTTGGCAACAGGAAAGTTATCTTTCACCGTCTGAGAATTAAGCATCCTGTAATCAACTACCAAACGATGCTCTCCTGTTTTCCTCTTAACAATTATCACTGGACTGACATACGGTGACCTAGTTTCTGAAACAATCCTATTGTCTTTCCATTACTTCAATATTAGCTTTATAATCGTTCGTTCTTCAGCATTTATTTTATAGGGTCTCATGGCAACTGGTTTGACGCCCTCTACTTTCTTAGTTTCCATCATAGTTAAATCTGTGCAACGAAGCTCCTGTAAATCAAGCGAAACGCAATCTCTGTACTCGTTAAGAAATTGCACTAGTTGTTGCTTGTGTTCGTAAGATACATTATCTGAAATGTAAATTAAGCTACACATTTACAAAATACTTTAGAAGTTTTATTCATCAAAAACACCGCACAAGAAGCATTTTGGAATTTCTGAATTCATCTTTCTTCAAAGTGAATGTGTTTCCATGGTGACGTTCAAATGATGTTGCCAACTTATTAAGGTTGACTAATATAAATATTTATTACATTCCCCCCTTATTCAGAATTTAGTTACGTAGTCCGACAGATAAGCGGGAGGATGTCTTTGCCTGCGAGGACAGTCTGTTTCCTGTAGATGGAGGGTTGATCCGTTATTCGTAGTCACAAGAGCAGTTCCCTCCGCAATTCCGGCTATTCACTAGCATAAGAAGATTCCCCGTGGTCATGTCGAGTGTAAGTCTCGCCTGTGGGTGCCAGATGCCGCATTGACACAGTTGTTCCCCATCCATCCGGTAGCTTAATGCGTAATCCGGGTTGATCTACAAAAGATGAACTTTTACCGAAGGTTGGTATTCTCGAACGTGGTTTCTCATAAGAACGGGGCCAGGTTTAGTTAACCAGTCTGGCAGAGAGCGTCCGTTACTGGATCTTATAGAAAATTAGAACAGCCGTTCATGAGGCGTAACATTTGTTGCTGTGCACAGAAGAGAACATATTTAATGTAGAGCGGTCGGAAGCATTTCCTAACATCGTTCGATTTGCATCTGCTTCGCCTTGAGGGCTAGTTGGACGGTCTTCCATGTAATCCCGTATAAATTTCGTCTTGACCGTTGCATTGGGGGTTACGCGTTAGTGCGGCTGGAGACAAAAATTGTTGCGGGAAGAAAGGGCATTTTCAGAAGGTATGCAAATCTAATCCTATGGATAGTCAATCTGCAGCTTCTATTAACGTCCTATTAGCTTCGGCTGCTTCACAATGCTTGCGTAGTTCAATGACGAAAGTTGAAGTAAATGGCAATGAGCTGGACGCTCTCGTTGATGCCGGAAGATCTCTAAGCTTCATAAGTCGAAAAAATGTAGACAAATGTAAGTTACACATTAGGCCTTACTATGGGCGCATAACTATGGCCGATTCTTTAGTAAAATCGGTAATTCAGAATTGTTGTCGAGTAACAATAAAGCTGAAATCTCACGTGTACGAAAATGTAGACGTATTAGTAATGAACGATTTGTGTGCTTACTTTCTCGTAGGCCATGATCTGTTAAAGAAACACTACTCGTTAGAAATAGACTTCAATGGCGACAAACCTCTTTTAAAAATTTGCTCTTTAGCTGTTGCTCAGATTTCTCCTGTCTCTCTTTTCTCCAACTCAACACCAGACAGCAGACCAATCACAACGAGATCAAAAAGACAGACCCAGAAAGATCATCTGTTTATTCGAGAAGAAACAAAAAGGCTACTGGAAGAGGGATTATTGAGCCAAGTATTTCTCCTTGGAGAGCCCAAGCTTTTGTTGTAAGAGGAGAAGTTTGAAAACCTCGAATGGTTATTGACTACTCACAGACTATAAATAGATTCACACTTCTAGATGCCTACCCACTCCCGAGAATAGAGGACTTAATTTCACAAGTCTCGACACATTCCGTATTCAGTACAATTGATTTTAAAAATGCATTCCATCAACTACCTTAAGAGCCTTCAGAAAAACAATACACTGCTTTTGAAGCGGGAGGAAAGCTATACCAGTTTACAGGGGTTCCTTTCGGTGTGAAAAATGGAGTTGCCTGTTTTCAAATAGTTATAGATAAAATAATAAGCGATGAAAATTTGGAAGGAATGTTTCCATGTTTAGATGACGTGACTGTCTGTGGCAAAAGCCAAACTGAACACAACAACAATTTCGACAGATTTCAAAAGGCAATACAGAAGTATAATTTAACCCTAAGCGAAGAGAAGTGTCTTTTTTCATCACGCTCAGTCAAGTTACTTGGCTATGTTGTCGAGAATAAAACCATAAAGCCAGATCCTGATAGACTCAGACCGTTAATGGACTTATCTATTCCAACTGATACTGCATCTTTACAAACGATTTTTGGGCATGTTCGCTCACCACGTGGATACCTGGATTTTCCTATAAAATACGACCACTCTTGGACAATAAACATTTCCCCCTTTCTGAAGCTTCAGTTAAAGCAATGGAATCCATTAAATCCGACATCTCTAAAGCTTCTCTCTCCGCCGTAAAAGACAATATTCCTCTCAGAGTAGAGACAGACGCATCTGAACACGCCATCGCAACTACTCTTAGTCAAGCTGGTCGACCATTTGCCTTTTTCTCCAGAACTTTAAACAAATCTGATATAAATCATTCGTCAATGGAAAAAGACGCTTATGCAATTGTGGAGTCACTAAGATATTGGAGGCATTAGCTTATAGGCAGACACTTTGATTTTTTGACAGATCAGCGTTCAGTCTCGTTTATGTTTGACCAGATCCATAACATCAAGGTAAAAAACGAGAAAATATTGCGTTGGAGGCTGGACTTGGCATGTTATATAAATTCGATGTGATCTACAGACCGGGAAAAGACAATGCTTCAGCGGACGCCTTATCTAGGATTTCTGGTGCGGTCCGCTCAGAAACTAACTTGTCAAATCTCCATAACATGCTTTGTCACCCAGGTGTCACTCGCACGTATCATTGGGTGAGTTTGAAAAATTTGACATATTCTTTGGATGAGATAAAGAAGGTAACCTCAACGTGCTCCGTTTGCAATGAGCTGAAGCCTCGTTTCCATAAAAATGAGGAAACATTAATGCCAAGTGGAAAGCAACATGGACTTTTACATACTATCAAGCCAGGAAAACGACCCTTTGCGACGATACATTTAGACCACTAGAGTTGGAGGCGGAAAGGAAAAGTTCATTTACTTGTTCTAGTCTAGTAGATAATTTTACACGGTTTGTTAGACTCTATCCAACTGAAAGTACTTCAGTGAGGCACGTCCTGAAATTTCTAGCTGAATTTGTTGATGAATTTGGACTCCCAGAAAGAATTATCAGCGACAGGGGCTCATGTTATACATCACATGCTTTTGAAGACTACTGCAGGGAAAATGGAATCAAGCAGACATTAACTTCTACGCAGAGACCTCAAGGGAATGGAATGATAGAAAGATTTAATAAAACGGTAATATCAGTTAAAACAACAAGTATGACTGATCCTGAACACAAATATTGGGACAAAAGGATCAAGAAATGTGAACGTGACTAAAAAAACTTCTTAAATAACACAACAGGCAAAACACCCTTTCAAATGTTACATGGATGAACCGCAAGGTGCAGTGGAGAAGGACTATAAAGGATGCTTGCAGACGAGGATGCTGCTGCATGGAAAGACCCTGAAAAGGTTCATTCGGTAGCAAAACACAACATCGAAGAAAATCAAGCAAAAACAAAGAACCAAAAGAAATCCACGAAAATGGTTTTCGATAAAGAGGAAATAGTCGTGGTTAGACGAACAACACAATCAACTGGAAAACCAACAAAAACTCACACCAAGTATTGTGGACCATTAGTAGAGACGGAAGTTCTACCTAACGACATGTACAGATTTGCACAGTTCGAGCCAAAGGAAAGGTGTCGTTTCTACTGTACCACCGCACATGTTAGAAAATTAAAGGCTTAGCGATGTGAGACAGAAGACGAGGGAGAAGAAGACGAAGTCTAGGACAGTTCACAGAGCAATGTAACTATTGGATCATCAAAGACGATGGATGTGAAAAGGATGGCCGAATGTTGGCATCACTCATATTACGATGATTGTAAGAACGCACGATACCACGTGATGTGGTAGTTTTTTTTTAAAGACTTTGAAGTCAGTTCAGACTTCGGAAGAATAAAAATTTGTTTAACCCTCTAATGCATACTGTTACCGTTTGGTAACAAGCTACATAATCCACTTTATTCTATTAAAGCAGACCTCCCTCTCGACAAATTTGTGTTTTTTTCATGTATTACATTACATTTTGAAGTTTTAGTTAATAATAACCCTCATAAATGACGGTAGTAAAAGTGTATTCAAAATTAAAAAGTGAAGTTTCTAGCTGTTCTGAATTTACGTGTTTGGCAATATTCAAAGTAATTGTGAGATCGTCTGAAAATATTTATTTATTTCTAGCACGAACAATTAAAATATATTTTATATCGTTTGGCGAAAACGGTTGCCATGGAGACTATGTGTTTATTTTTCGAAGAATTGACATTCCATGAAAGAATTTTGTGTGAAAGCTGCTTTTTATTTACTTTAAAAATATTTTTATGCTTGGTGAACCTGTGGTTCAAGTGTTAAAATTAGTAAAATTAGTTTATAAAGCGACGTTGTATAAGTAGGCAGTAATAAAAGTTATTTTTGTTAAGTGAGGACTGAAATTTATTGAGAACTCTTCACATCTGGCGTCCCCGACAGGACCTGGTAAGCGAATTCAAAATGTTTCAAGCAGTTAAAGGCTTTAAAAAAGAAGATTTATTGTACTTGTGCCAAGAGATTATCGGGTCCTTACCATCTAAAACTACTATTTCCGCACTGAAAGAAGAAATTTTGAACAGTGATGAATACAAAGCTGATCCGAATTTTATTAGTTCTGTGTTCGAAACAACTGTTGCTGAAAGACAGCAAAGAGAAGACGAGAAAAGGCGCAAAGACGAAGAAGATAGAAGGCTTCAAGACGAAGAACGTCAAAGGCAACATGAACTAGAATTGGCCAGGATAAATGCCCGAAGAGCGTTGGATGCTTCAGATGAAACTACCGAGTTAACAGGTAACGTCGAAAAGAAATTCAATTTGCCTAAATTAGAATTAAGGCAATTTTCTGGAGATTTAAAGGACTGGCTGCCGTTTTGGAGTCAATTCGAGCATGTACATAATGATGTAGATATTGCGCCAGAAAATAAGTTTCAATACTTGATACAGTGTACTGTTAGTAAGTCGCGAGCTCGGGAGGTGGTTGAAAGTTTTCCGCCGACCGGCGCCAATTACGAAAAAGCAATCGAATCTTTAAAATCTCGTTACGGTCGAAATGATTTACTAATTGAATTTTATGTTCGCGAACTGTTAAATCTGGTCATCCAAAATGCTGCGCGAAGTTCTCCCATAAATCTATGCGCACTATACGATAATTTGGAGTCTCAGATTCGTGCACTAGAGACTCTTGGCGTAACAACGGACAAAAGCGCTGCTCTTCTTCACCCGTTAGTTGAGTCATGTTTGCCCGAAGATATACTTAGAGCATGGCAAAGACAAAGAGGTCCAGATTTCAACCACAATGGTGATCCACAAGAAAGGCTTAATGGTTTGCTAAAATTCCTAAAATCTGAAGTGGAATCCGAGGAAAGGATTTGTTTAGCGATGCAAGGTTTTGGCTTGAACCAGAAGAAAGAAAACAATTGCTTCAAAGGTAAAAAATTTGATCAGAGGGTAAAAAAGAATAACACGCCAACAGCTTCCGGACTTTTCACGACTTCCATACTCAGGAAACGAAAAAGATGTGTGTTTTCTGTGATAAAGCTCATTCGAGTGCAGACTGTTTTTCCGCACAAAAGATGAGTTTATCGGAAAAACAAAGAATTCTAAGGGAAAAGAATTGTTGTTTTGCCTGCCTGGCACCTGGTCACCCTGTCCGAAGATGTCGAGCATTTCTGAGGTGTTGTATTTGTGGGAAAAAACATGTACCCTTGATGTGTGAAACAAATGAAGCAAGAAAAATTGAAGAAAAGAAGACAGACGAAAATGAAGTCGTTGACGAAGTTAACATGGCAAACATAAGTACCGGTCCTAGAGTGTTCTTACAAACTCTGAAATGCAAGCTTATTTCAGATAAAAAGGAAGTTGTCGTGCGAATAGTTCTGGACACCGGCTCTCAAAATTCTTATATTGTGAAAAATCTCGCCGAAGACATGGGATACACACCAGTGAAGAAAGAGACTCTGATACACTCTCTCTTTGGCGGAGTTAAAACCGGAGAATTTGCTCATACAGGCTACAGAATCAGGTTGAGAAATATGAAGAACAACTTCACGTGCAACTTTGAAGCATTAGATCAAGCTACAATCTGCAATGATATCTCACCTGTGAATTCGGGTCCATGGATAAAAGAGCTTCAGAATATGGATATATCTTTAAGTGATGTTGGAGAAAAGCCACAACCCGTACAAGTTCTTATAGGGGCTGACATTTTTGGAAAGATTTTGACCGGCCAACGAAGAGTCTTGTCAAGCGGATTGGTAGCCATTGAGACTTTACTTGGTTGGACTCTCTTAGGAAAAGTTCCTGAAAATGAAGCAACCTCAAGCAATGCTATGCTGGTGACATCACTTTTCGTCAAGGAGTTTGACATTTCAGACTATTGGAAACTCGATTCCATTGGGATCCAGGATCCTATTGAAAAGCTTTCTAAGAGAGAGCAAGAAGATTTGACTAAAGAACAATTCCTTCAAACTGTTAGGTACAATGAAGATAACCGTTATGAAGTTCACTTGCCTTGGTTGGATAACAGTGTGCCATTAGCTGACAATCTTGAACAGGCTAAGAGAAGATTAGAAACTACGACCAAAAAGCTGTTTCAAGAAAATTTATATGACAGCTATGAGCAAATATTTTCCGATTGGCTTCAAAATGGGATTATCGAAGAAGTACCAGTTGAAGAAATGTCTTTGTCTGCTAATTATCTACCGCATAGACCTGTCATCAAGGCTAGTAAGACTACTCCTATACGACCGTTTTTTGATGCCTCTGCTCGAGTCAAGGGATATCCTTCACTAAATGACTCTTTACATAGTGGTCCGAACTTGATTGAGCTCATACCTGATATTTTATTACGGTTTAGAGAGAAAAAGATTGGTGTGATTGCAGATATAAAGAAGGCTTTTCTGCAAATCAGTCTTAGTAGAGAAGACAGAGATTACTTGAGATTTCTATGGTGGACAGATAAATCTTGTGAAAATTATAAGTTTTTCCGCCATGCCAGAGTAGTTTTTGGTGTCCGCAGCAGTCCGTTCCTATTAGGAGCTGTATTGAAGTATCACATTGAACAGAATGTCGCCGTTGACCCTTTCGTAACTCAGTGTCTTTTGAAGAGCTTTTATGTGGATAATCTTGTAACTAGCGTCCATAATGAAGCAGAGCTGAAGCGATTGATAAATGTTTCTAATGATCTACTGAAGACAGGTGGTTTCATACTAAGAGATTGGGAGTATTTAACAGCAAAAACCGGAGCCTCTAATAAAACGGAATTGTTAGGTCTTCAATGGGATAAAACTGAAGACAGTTTATCGCTGAGCGTCAGCTGGTTGGAAAAAGTAAATGTTGAAAACGTCACTAAACGTACTATGTTGTCGGTAGCTCACAAAGTGTTCGACCCATTCGGATTCGCTTCTCCAGTAATGCTCTGCCCCAAGCTCATGCTTCAAAAAGCCTGGAAATTATCCTTAGGATGGGACGACGAAATAACCGGAACCCTTCGAGAAGAATTTATACTTTGGTTTGAAGATCTTAAAGAATTGGAGAAAGTTATCATTCCCCGCTGGATAAACGTTACTTCGGAAGATCTCGGAAGCTTCTCCATTCATACCTTTTGCGACGCAAGCAAGGACGCTTATGCCGCCGTGTTTATCTTGTACAAGAAGATTGCAAAGAAGTGCATTTTTTTAACGTCGAGATCCCGTATATCCCCTTCAAAAGTGGCAACAATACCTAGATTGGAGCTTCTTGCGGCACTGATTGGAGCAAGGTTAACGAAATCTGTGTTAGATGCCTTTGGCTGGACCGACGTTAAATGTTTCTATTGGAGTGATTCTACAACTGTTCTTACCTGGATCAAGAAGCAAGAAAATTGGTCAATTTTCGTGAATAATCGGGTTCAGGAGATTCGTAGGATCACTGTAGCTTCTTCATGGCGTCATATATCTGGAGTTGAAAACCCTGCAGACTTGCCCTCCCGAGGATGTAAAGCAAGTGCTTTAGTGAAAAGTAGATGGTGGGAGGGGCCAAGATGGTTAGGCTCTTATGAAGACAAAGAAGCGCACATTGATTTTGAGCTTGATGAAGAGGAAATACTAAAGGAAAAGAAGAAAAGCTCTGTTCCGGCCTTGGTTTCCATTAAGCAGAATTCGTCTACCGGATGGTTTTATGAGCGTTTCTCGAAATACCAATCGATTGTAAAATTAGTGGGTTGGATTTTGAGATTTGTTACAAACTGTCAACGCAATGTTCAGCACAGGAAGAAAGGATCTCTGGACACCGAAGAATATAGAGAAGCTGAGAAAAAAGTGATAAAGTTGATCCAAGCAGAATCTCTTGTTAACGAACATGACGAAAAGCTCAAACGCTGAGTGCGTATAAGGATGCTGACGGCATAATACGACTGAAAACGAAAAATTGTTCTGATGGAAGATACAGAGGAATTTAGAGAACCAGCTATTCTCCCATCCAATCACGAAGTTGTCAAGAGGTTAATACTTTCCCATCACATCGAAAATAGTCATGCCGGAACTCAAATTCTTCTGAATATCTTGAGAGAGCATTTTTGGATATTGAATGGAAGAAAAACAGTGAAATCAGCTATCTCAGATGTATCCCGTGCAAAAGATTTTCCTCTAAAGGTTGTGAAGCTGTATCTGCTCCGTTGCACGAAGATCGAGTACGTCAAGCCAATGCGTTCGAGATTTGTGGAACTGATTTAGCGGGCCCTCTATTTCTGAAGGACGGAAAGAAGGCTTGGGTGTGTATCTTTACGTGCGCCGTGTATAGAGCAGTTCACTTAGAGCTTGTGACATCACTTTCAACCGAAAGCTTTATGTTAGCTCTAAGAAGATTTATAGCCCGGAGAGGCAGGTGTGAAACAATCTATTGTGATAATGGAACTAATTTTGTCGGGGCTTCCAACTTGCTTAAAAATTTAGATTGGAACCGCATCTGCAGTGA
>JAJQQY010000067.1:0-10000 GCA_023701765.1 Hylyphantes graminicola
CCAAAATATATCCCGATATGTCAGGGATCTGGCATCGTTGTAAAAACATTCCGATACTGTAAATAAATGATGTTTGTTTGTTGTATTCTATAAGTTATGAGATATTCCTTCGTAAACTATACATTTCTTCAAAGTTAAACTGGATCTACTTATAATTTCACGTAGAGAACGAAATAGTCCGGTGGATTACTGAGAGTCTCTTCTCCTTCCTGTTCATTTGTGACATTCAGAGTCCAAACACACAAATCATGAAGTTATATTGATAATAATTGGGGAACTTATATTACGCTTTGACAATTTGTGTAAAAGCAACTATTCGGGTTTCAAACTGTAATTGGGGTCAACAACAATTGTTGTTTCCGCCAAGGGTCATATTAGTCATTTTGATCGCAAAATTTACCGTTAGGCCGTATACAGCGCGTCTCAAAAGTTTATGGACAACTGTTTTTTTTTACTTTAGGAGCCAACTAAACGAGTAAAAATACGATATAAATTATGCATGTATCTAGTGTAGTAATAAAAATAATAAAACACTCAAACAAGTTAGAGCTGCTATAGATTTAATACAATAAAATGAAAAAGAAAAATAGCTGTCCCGAAAGTATTGGAAAAAAAAGGTTTTAAAAGCTGTTCATGATTGACGAAGAACCCATGATTTTAAGTAGTGATAATTTATCTATCTATAATAATAAAAGAAAGAGTCTGTCTGTCGGTATGTCTGTGTGTATGTCTGTGGATCGCAAAAAACCTACATAGACTGCTCTAAAAAATTGGAAATTTTTAATATAGATTCCTTTTAATACCTACGTGTGCATCTGAGGCTAAGTTTTTTTCATATTTGAATGTGATTTTTAATTAATATAATTAGTTTTAAAAAAAACGTCATCCACGTGGGATTGCGGGACCATAACAGGGCTTGAAAATACATGAACCGGACCGAAACGGGGGCTTGACCCCATCCTCTATTACTTTGATTGATTGAGTTTGGTTGAGATATGCGCTCGCCCTAAGGCTGCTTCATCCTCTATTAGTGTTTGCTTTTTTAAGTATGCATGCGCCAACACGTTAGGTTAGGTTTGAATTATCGTCGCACTAGAGCTACACGAGGGCTATTGGAGACGGGCGTCGTATTTTAGAACCACAGTCAGGTGACGAGCCAACACCTGAATAGGCACCCAACGCAACCGTTAAGGGCGACATCGTACGCTGCGCCAACACAAATTTAATTTTCTTTTGATTTTGAGTGCATTTTCACAAGTAAGCATGCCTCTAAAAGGAAGCAATGCTATTTTAACTGCTCATCTGAGGCTTAGTGTTTTCATAGTTGATTGTGATTTTTAATTTATATAATTAGTTTCAAAAAACGTCATCCACGTGGGAGTGCGGGCCCATAACAGGGCTTGAAAATACATGGACCGGGCCGAAACGGGGGCTTGACGCCATCCTCTATTAGTGTTTAAGTGCGCATGCACCAACACGAATTTAATTTTGTTTTGATTTTGAGTGTATTTTAATAAGTAGGTAGACAGTAACAGGAGCTTCAAAGCACAACGACCGGGCCGTACCAGGGGCTTGACGCCATTCTCTGTTAGAATTTGCTTTTTTCTTGCGCAAGCGCCAACACGAATTGAATTTAGTTTAGATATTGAGTGTATGGGGAACATTCATGTGATGGCACGCGGTTGAATCTCAGGTGGATATGGCCGTGAATGTCCTCCATTTTCACAAGTAAGTATGCCTCTAAAAGGAAGCAATGCGAAGCTAACGGGTTCCCAGTAAGGCGGGACCATACTGCTAGTTTAAAATATTTACAAAATGTACTTATGTCAACAAGCAGTACAGAACGAGCAGTAAAATGAAACAGTAATTTTTTTTTTAAATGTATGCGGACATTCGTCTAATATAGTTTTTATTTTATATATCATGTTTACTTAAACACGTGGATTGTCCTCTAAAAAAGTTAGTATTTATAAAACAATTGAAAGTGTCCATATTTAAAATAATTTTTTTTATTTAAGAAATTATTCAATTTATTTTATTTAGTATACCTACAAAAATAAGTGAAATCCAAACAAAAACCTCTCAGTAAAAGAAGGCCAAGTTCTTTAAAAAAATATGGCCTGGCCTTAAAAAGAAGTGAAATCCTGAAAAAGGTACCAAGTTCATTAACAGTTACTGATGTGGTATTGACCACCAAAACATTTTAGTCTTTGATCATTCTTATGTTTACCACATTCAAGCAAACTCGCACTTGTGTTTGTGTAACTTGGCCATTACGCATTTTTGAATAAAATAAACAAGCCATTAAAGGCATTATGATACATGATTATTCATTACTGTACAACTCGATTCCAACGGTCCCACGATATTGCGACCGCCACTAAAAGTTGAAACTATTTTATCACAAGTTCAATGTAATGGTAGTTTAGAAATTCGTTTACGACATTTATAAAAAAAAAAAAACGTATAAAATACTGATACTGAAAAGAAGTTATATCAATGTTCAAATATTCATTGACAATTTTTTTCGAAGAAAAAAAAAGAGCAGGACAAGATAACTCTGTTTGACCACTAGGCAGAAAACAAAGCTGAAAAAAAAAACAAAAAATAAATTCTGTTGGGCCTCTTTTTTGTGTGGCTTGAAACACTTAAAACACTTTACCTACAGGAATACTTTCATCTCAATGTTCAATAATTTATTGGTTACACCCATCCCTAGTGCAAAAGGTTCAACATCCCATAGTGCAAAAGGTTCAACAAAATTTTCACAATGCGTAATGGCCAAGTTTCACAAACACAAGTGCGAGTTTGCTTGAATGTGGTAAACATAAGAATGATCAAAGACTAAAATGTTTTGGTGGTCAATACCACATCAGTAACTGTTAATGAACTTGGTACCTTTTTCAGGATTTCACTTCTTTTTAAGGCCAGGCCATATTTTTTTAAAGAACTTGGCCTTCTTTTACTGAGAGGTTTTTGTTTGGATTTGTTTTAATGCAATGACATTCCGTTTGTATACAGAGAAAATATTTTATTATTCTTTATATTAAAGTTATTTTTAATCAAAAGACAAAAGATTTTAGAAAAATAATACTGCATCAAATAAGCCTTATATATTCAAAACTAATTGTTTTATAGTACTAACAAAATAATCTAAAAAATATTAATTCAAATAAAATAAATTATTTTTAAAAATTTAAATAATATATCATGCACAGACAATTATTTTCATCAATATTAAAAAAGCAGAAAATCACGAAAAGTTTTGCTAATGATTTTCTTTCAGGGTTTAAAATGTATGAAAATAAAGTTTAAAAAAAGCTTATGTCAACACGTAAAAAAATTGTGTTTTTGTAAACCGGAATTTTATCCAAAAAATAAGTAAAGCTGTATTTTACAAACATGTGTTTGAAAATGAAAATATTTTATAGGACTAACAATCAGCTCACTTTGTAGCTGCCAAACAAAAAACTTCTTTGGCTGATTCAATCTTTTTCTGCTAATTAGAATAACTTTTTCATAAAGTAAAAATATAAACTAAAAAAGTTTTTAAAAGAAAAACATCTCATAAGATGCAAGTTGTCAAAGGGAAAATAAAATTCAATTAAAATGCAAATACTAAATTATCCAATAACCGTCAAAATATAATAAATGTAGTCATCTGCATAATATGCTAATAATCTAATACCAATATACTAATCTACATTTTAGATTTTTTTAAATATTATTTTCGTTATAATTCAATTATATTAACCATAAGATATGAAAAATAAATCAAAAAGAACAGTTCATATTTTTATTTAATTGATATAATTTCGGAACTCGGTTTGGTATGATTTTAGAAATTAGAGATTTATTAGCATATTTAATTTCCTAAAGCATTATCTTAAATATTTGCATACAATATTTCCATATTTCGATGTGAATTTTGTGTATAATCAATCGATATGTTTTTTGTGGTTGGAAAACGGTTTACAAATGCTTAAAGCCATATAACCAAAAAATAAAATCCTCAAATATATATGTTTTTAAAAGAATAAATAAAACATAAAAGAAACAATTTATCAAAAAAAATTCGCCTTTACATACATTGCTTTCACCCCAATGAAGAATAATAACCTTTCTTGCTAAGAATTTTATTACGCTTAATGTTCATACACTTAAAAACACGACAGGCACAACTGTAAACAAAAAATTAAATTGAAGCACTCAACATTAAATGGAGTGTCTAACTAACACTGAACGTATCATATACCCACGCTTTTAAATTTACGTCAAGGAAAAAATGTGAAAATTACACCAGGCCGCCATAAAATATTTCACAATTATTTCGCTTCAATAAAAATACTGCATTTAAAGTAAAAATAATCTCACTTTTGCCTTAAGCGCTAACATAAAAAAAGTAAATAGTAAATTCTGCAAAAAAAATTAATTTTCTGTATATTTTTACATATTCAGCTTAGTCCAGGAAGCAAAGCATGAAACTGTGAGTTTTAAAATTCTGAAATCCGTATCGTTTTCCCTTTATAATAAGATAAAGAAGATAAGACATTTTTTTGTTTTTGACGCAAAAAAACGCAATAAAAACGTACTCCCTCGGTGATAAAATGCAAGTTAAATTCTCGAAAAAGGAAGTTACCAGTTAATGATATACGCGCGCTCGATTTAACTAAGCCCTCTTTGCACCTTGTGGAAGTGGTTGTGAAATTATTGCTTTAAAAAAATATTCGAAAAAGATCCGCAAAATATCAACTTGACTCCATTTCGTTGAATGAATCTTTAAGATGCGGTCGTTTAAAAAAATTATCTTTTGAACGCTAAAATAATATTAAAAATCTAAGTGTGTTGCTGTTAAGTAAAAAGGATTTTTTTTAATTCATTGAATTTTCAAGTATAAACAGAACTTATTGTATAAAACAAGAGTTTGATAGGATTTAACCTCTGAGGGATACACAATTTGCGAAAGCGTAATCTTGTTTATACAGCATGAGTTTAAATTTAAAATCATAACTGAAAATTTAATTTCCTTAAATTGTTTTATTTTTTTATAATGACGGCTCCGTAAGTTGTTTAATGACTCATTTAATCTCGATCGCGGGACCTTCCGATCCCGAGTTCGAGATCCTAACCACAAGGCTCCCCTAAGACCCATTTTTCTCTTACTTACATGCGCACTAACATTTTCATCAAAAAACAACTACATTTTAAGCAGTAACTGTCATTTTTACAGTTACAATTGTTTTTGATGAAAAATAATTCTTGAAAAATAAAACACTTCCAGGAAGCAACAACTCTTTCCGAAATTACGATACACATTTTAGTTCTTTTTTTAAGCACCAGATGGACGAGGAATTCATCCAACACAAGGGGCTTGATGCCGAAATTGAATTTTTAAATCTATATTATGGAAACACCTGCACACAACTTTTTCTATTACATATAACATTTGAGTCCTAGAAACAGAATTGTAGCGTGATTGTAGCCATTAACTACATGCCATACATTTTTTTTCCGATGTTTCTTTACACGTAAACGTCATGTGTACCATTCATGGGATAAAGAGAATCCAGGTACCATTGCTGTATAAATATTTATTGTTTTGTTTAAATATTTTATATGAAATACACTTTGAATCCTCTAAATAACACGACGTACTTTTTAGAATTGCCAAATTTCCCAACTATAAGTCATATATATATAATAATTTAAAATGCCGTAGTTCCATATTTTCTTTACAGTTGTATACAACGGAAATCTTGAACTGCGGTATTTTTTTTACGATGCGATGCATACAATCACTTTGAATAAATTATACTAGCGTTGATAAAAAAAATCAGTAGCTTTAATGAATTAATAAAGAAAATATAAACCATTTCCATTTTGGAGGGTTCTTTTGTTACAAACGAAATAGTAACTACTAACCATTTTTATAAACTTATAAATGCTATTAGTTTTTCGAAATATAAGATTTTTCAAATTAATTTGTTTCCATTGTTAAGGGGACTGGGGAGGCAAAAAATGTCAAAAATATCGATTTTGGTATTTTAATAAAAAGTTATAGCTTGAACTTTTACCTTTAAGAACATATCTTACTTTTAACGATCCGAAAAGAATTCGAAATACAGTTGAAGTTTTCGTAAACACCGAAATCCGAAAGTCGTACGTTAAGTGGAAGTTATTTCTTTCTTTACTTGCCTTTTTCTCCATGAGTGTTTTTAGTGGTTTGTCGTACATTCGAATTGTTCCTTGCGATTCAAAAATTTGTGTATTGCTTTGAAATTGTGGAAAATTGTTATTGATAATCTTTCAAACATAATTGTGAATGGATTTTGAAATCTGATAACATTTTTTAATATTTTACTCAGTTTTACTTTTAGCATATCACGAAAAAAAATCAAAAATTTCAAAGTAACATAAATTTTTAATTCTAATTAATTAACCAATAGAACAAATAAAAAATCCATGCACAGTTTTGAAACAACATATTTAAATATCTATATAAAAAAATTAGGACATTTTAGAAAAAAATTGAATCGCAAAGGAGCATTTTTAAAACAGTTTTAAAAAAGTATTTTTTTTATTTAAAAAGAAACTATTTGTATAATTTTCTTTTTGTTATTTTGTAGGTTCTTTAAATTTTATATCCCTGAGCTATAAAAAAATTTCATCCATTTCGGTCTGTAGGGAGAGAAGGGGAATGGCGCCACATTAAAGGGGAAATTGAAATTTTCATGCAGAATTGTGTTGCAATTAATGTAAATTGAAATGATTTTAGCATACTACAGTTCATATACTATCTTGTAGTGATTTTAAAAGTTAAATTTTTTATAGATACTGAATAATAATTGTATTTTTCTAAAAGCTTGCACAGTGGCGGGATTAACACGTTATCGGGGTTATGCCGCCAGCCACATCAATAAACAAAAGCAAATAATCTATAAATAATGGAGAAAATTAATAATAAAGCAATACATATAGAACTAAAATAGTTTAAATTTAATTGGATAGTAATGTGTACATGGTCTACAGTCTTTTATTAACTTTCTGTGTGGCACTACTAATATGAAGGTTTTTTTTAAAGCTTCGTTGGTCTATTTGACAGTTCAGTTATTCTTTCGCATACGTGGCCTCTCTAACGAAAAACTAAATAGGTTGTAGGGCCATATAGGAACAATTTATTTTTAAGGATTATGCCGCCATTCCTTTTGCACTGTGGCGGCATAACGCACAGAAGTGATGTTGGCGGCATTACCCCAGTTGACAAAATGCATAGACGGTTGTTTAAGAATAGGTAGTTAGCCTTACGTCTAACTAACGACGTGATAAATTAGCCATATAATTACTCTTTTAATGGATATATAGCTGATTTTCAAACTTAGAGATAGCATGTCACTTTCGCTTAATTTCAGAAGCTTCAAGGTTAGATGAAAACATACTAAAATCCCGTATTTTTTAAATAATTTGTTTAAACCAATCACCGCACCGGCCATTAGGCGTTGTATACTACAACTTACTTTGTTTCCTGCTACAGGTCAGCGCTCACAGCCCCCGTCCCACACGCACGTTGGCAAAGATACAAGGGTGGCGGCTATTACCTGAGGTGGCGGGATTCCTATGCTTCCTAACTTTAAAATAAATTAAGCTTGCCTCCCGGTCACCTTAGGGTACGACAATATTCATTAATACTTAGGAAGCTTATGCAGTTTAATAATTTGGTTCTGGTTTGCATCCATTTAAATCGCTTACATACCATTTTTGAAAAAGCAATTAGTGCGAAGTCGATACCTTGAAAAGGCCTTCGATAAATATATTTATGTCAGTAATTTAATCTCGTATAATTTAATAACCTAGGTAGTTATACTCCAAATGATACTGGAGACCAACAAAGAATTCAAGATTAATATTAATAAATGGTTATGGTACCAAAAAAAAGCGTTACATCAAATATTGTATGTACAATTCAGTGTTAAAGTCGAAAACTTTAATACTACGTTACTATCAAATATACATAATTCTACCTTTCCCGTTCAATCAGCTTACGTATGAAAAAGTTTCTATAGAAGAGGGCCGTAATTCTTTTCTAGTAATAAGCGCCCACTTTAACACTGTTTACTAAAATTTAGCTTAGATTCAGTAACTTTTAAATGGGATTCAGAAGCAAGACACTTCAGCACGTTACTATTTCAAAAATTTAGAATTAAAGACATACTTAATAAAACAGATTATTGCGCTGAGCAAATAAGGCAGTTTCATTTCACCAGATTATTTAAACTCTAACTTGTCGTAATCACTGACTCAAACAATTAGGGGAATGCATGTTTAAAACAATTTTCGCCCCAATGATTCCATTTGGTATCATTCTGCATATGGTTTTTTTTTCTCACTAAGTTGAACTCGTACTTATTTATCGTTGATGGAAGAATCAACTCTTTGAAGAATTAAATATGTGTGTTTTAAATTGAATGAAAATTGAATAAAACATGGTAAAATAAAATTCACTCCAAAAACTTTTATGAAATAAATTGACCTAAATTATGCACTATTGCATTCTTAAAAGTCTGAAATTTGATTTTACATTTTTTTTAACAATTAAAATTTCGAAAAAATTATAGTTATAATTTATTCAAAAGGTATGATTCCAAGTTTTGCCAATTAAAAATTTTCGTAAAAAATAAAGATTTGTTTTTACCATTTCATTGGATGCATACGAATCAATTTCACAATTTTTAGATTTTTATAATAAAAAAAATAAGAAGTTGGAGCTGGACGGAAAACCAAAAGTAAGCAAAGTGCTCTCCTAATTGTTTTGAGCAGTGTATTTCATGTACGACCGCTACAGTTTGTTTTTGCCTTGCGAATCGTTACGCCTTTATAGAAAAAAATAAATATAAAGTGTAATAAAGGTTATAAAGATGCGCATGACGGCAGCAAGTGTTGAAGTCCAGTTTCCTCCAAATCAATGTGGGCCTCCCTGGCAGCTGGCCCAGCTTGGCAATCAAGTGGGCACCCACTTACTTCAGTTTATCTTTACTTCAGCATATTAACATCAACTGGTCCACATGACAGAGTGGGGTTTCTAAAAGATATGTTTTTGACACTCAATTTAAGATTTACGTTATTTCTGAGTATTATTATAAGGCGTGTTTTTTTTAAATCTTTTTACAAAGATATTGCTTTTCACAATTTCAAAATTAAAATCGTTCCCACACTGCATCAATCCTCCTCAAAGTGCTGTTTAGTATGCTTAACTCTTTTTTAAAATATTCTGCAGTGAGAAGAAAACAATTTGGATAGAAAGAACTTTTTTTTTATAAGTTTACACGCGTAGCTTGATAATGATAGTAATTGAGGCGCAAAAAAAACAGGATCATATGATATGAAATAACTTTGGATTATTAGGCAGATATCATTAATTAGGTAAACTATTTTGGAAAATTAGGAAATGGAGATATTAATCAATCATGTAGATTTCTTAACGTTAAAAATCAGTAAATTGTTTAGTCCTATTAAAGTATTTGATAATCGATCAAATCGAAAATTTTCCATACATTTAATGAAAAGAAAATCATGTGCTCATAAAAGTTAAAAAAGAAACCAATAATCTTGCAACACTTCATGTTTCCCCAATCGATAAGTAAAAAATTACCAATACTGTGATGAGGTTTGAGCTTATCGCTCGCAAACTAAAGTATAGTAAATAACGCGCCACTGATCCTATAATTAAAATGGTAACAATACCATTAAGACTTATTAAGGATAATTGTCAGTAATTCTGACACATATGCAGAAAATAAAATATGTGTAACCCTGAAAAGATAACTTCAGATTCATTTACGAGCGTCAATTTTCTCAGAAAGACATTATTTAATGGATTCTTTGGACTTTGTGGATGAAAATTCTGAAATCGTCTTTTTAAGATTAAAAAAAATCCAACTTTCTGAACAAAAACGGAACACAAAAAAGAGTCTACACGATTTTGGAATTTACTCAGTCATTAATT
>JAJQQY010000068.1:0-20000 GCA_023701765.1 Hylyphantes graminicola
GGTTACGATAGCATCCATCTCAAATATCTCGGGAAGAGACCGCTCACCCTACAACCTGGGCAGAGAACTCACATCAGAACAAGAGCCACATGTTGTCTCCCCTACGGAAAAGTAGCGTACGTGTTCGCGGATCACCTGCTACAGAGTCAGGGTATTCATGTCGAAACGCCCATGCACATGGGTCGATTGCATCTCATCCATCACGGCGAGTCTCCCTACACGTTCGAACCGGGGAGCATGGTAGCCCACTTGGTAGTCGTGACAGTAGACTCTCTTCGGGTGCAAAAAACCCGAGATCCGAGTCTTTGGAGGAAATGTGTCTCTTCCACGAAAACACGTGCCGGTTGCCTGGGCCTACTCGCCTCCCTCGTGGCGATAAAGGTGTACGAGAGATGTGTTCTGTATTGAAATGTACATGGTTACAGTAACACCGAGAATCAATGTCACTTCTCGATGTCATTTCCCCATGTGACTTCGAGCTGAGAATTTCTCAGCCCCAGAAATAATTCTCAGCTAGCAGTGATGAAGAAAAAAAAAAAAAAAAAAAATTTTTTTTTCTTTTTTTTTTTTTTTTCGATACTAGTTCAGGGGAGGTTTTAAGGACTTGTTGCTCGCCACTCGTACGTTTCACTGCGGGGTGTCGCAAGGTCTCGATAGATTGTGCTAGCACTGTGTGTTACTGTTTTCGGTGCTGGCTCTTTTCGATCGAGTCTTTGCTCTGTTCGTTTTACCGTTGGCACGAGCTGGGCTGAGCTCACACAGGGACCTGACGACATCTGATGAGATGCACATCTGGGTCAGCATTTTCTCAGTTGGGTCGACCTTGTGCGTCTCCTCTGTTGTTGTGTTTCTCTCAACGACAATGACAGGGAGTTTCACAATGTCGACTTTCCTGCGTCATCGTGTGGACCTCATTTATTGTGTTGTTTTTTTAAATGGACATCATGATGAAAGATAGTCACTTTACACCATCCACTCGAGAATTTGTTCCTGACATAAGGGGGTGAGTTAATACTTTCCTTTCTGACTTTTTTTGAAAATCTCATGAAACGTTTTCTCTGAACAATAAAATGACACCATTTTAAATATACATTATTTATTTTATTCCATATTTCAATAGTAAGGACATGTTTCAAAGAAAGTTTACACTATGCTGGTGACATTGTTTTTTTTTTCAAAGTGTTTCATAATACATGAGAGTTTTTTTTCCAAAGTGTACGTGAGAGTTTTTCTTTTTCAAAGTGTCCCATACTACGCGAGAGGTTTTCTTTTTCAAAGTGTCCCATAACTACGCGAGAGTTTTTCTTTTTACAATTCCTTGTGTCAACAACCCACGACCCGTCCTTGTTGTCCCAAATAGGTCGTGGGTTGTGGAATCAGCTCGTCCTTTCTTCCAGAGTTCCCCACACATTCTCCGAGTCTCACTCACACAAATACCACATTCCAAACGTACGCCAGAAAAGAACGTCAACAAGCGAACGGGTGTTTCACGATGAGCCCGTCATACGTGTCATCCGAAAAGTCATCAGCGTCAAGCATGGGGTTTCGTGCATAGTCTTTCAAATAGTCGCCTTGCGTGCAGGTCGACTCACTAAATATGCTAAAGAGGGGAGTGGTCACACAATTCGAACACCAATTCCAAGTGTCTTGTATGAAAGCGGAAATGAGAATGACTCTGACTTCGTGTGTCCTTTCCAACAGGAACGCGGCATGACGGTAGCATCTGTCTCGAAGGAAGCACGACTCGCACAGATGGAGCAGGGGACAGTCGGGACACGCCTTGACATAACAGCGTCGTATGAAATGATACGAGATGTCCGAAAAAATGTCGTAAAAGGGTATCACTGGCAAGTGCATGATAAAGGCGTATATATCCCGGGGCACAGGTCCACCACTCGCGTTGGCCCAATCGTACTGGGTCACGTAGAGGGCTCGCGCACGCTGCCGTTCAGGGGTGTCGGGCACAAGCGTCTCGGCAAATTGATGCTTTCGGGAACGATTGAAAAACGTGACGCAACGCTCTTGCAGCAGGAGCGGTAACGGTAACGCGTAAATGCAACTCAGTTCTGGTAGGAGGTTACAAATGTTCTCCAGACATTGATAGGAGAGCGTCGCCGGGGAACTCATGATGATGCGCCGCTCACGCTGAACGGGTAGGACAAACACAACACCTCTCGACACTCTGAGAGTCACCAGGGTAATGATGACTTAGTCCATCAGTCCGTGCACAACTCAATGTTTGAAAAAAAAAAAAAAAAAAAAAAAAAAAAAAAAAAAAACTCAGCATCAGTTTAGAACTTTGACTGGATTCGGATTTCAATTTGGAACTTTGACTGGATTCGGATTTCAATTTGGAACTTTGACTGGATTCGGATTTCAATTTGGAACTTTGACTGGATTCGGATTTCAATTTAGAATTTTGACTGGATTCGGGTTTCAATTTAGAATTTTGACTGGATTCGGGTTTCAATTTAGAATTTTGACTGGATTCGGGTTTCAATTTGGAATTTTGACTGGATTCGGGTTTCAATTTGGAATTTTGACTGGATTCGGGTTTCAATTTGGAATTTTGACTGGATTCGGGTTTCAATTTGGAACTTTGACTGGATTCGGATTTCAATTTGGAACTTTGACTGGATTCGGATTTCAATTTGGAACTTTAACTGGATTCGGATTTCAATTTGGAACTTTGACTGGATTCGGATTTCAATTTGGAACTTTGACTGGATTCGGATTTCAATTTGGAACTTTGACTGGATTCGGATTTCAATTTGGAACTTTGACTGGATTCGGATTTCAATTTGGAACTTTGACTGGATTCGGATTTGAATTTGGAACTTTGACTGGATTCGGATTTGAATTTGGAACTTTGACTGGATTCGAATTTCAATTTGGAACTTTGACTGGATTCGGATTTGAATTTGGAACTTTGACTGGATTCGAATTTCAATTTGGAACTTTGACTGGATTCGGATTTGAATTTGGAACTTTGACTGGATTCGAATTTCAATTTGGAACTTTGACTGGATTCGAATTTCAATTTGGAACTTTGACTGGATTCGGATTGAATATTTCGGATTGAATATTGGCTGAGAATATTTCTGGGCTGAGAATATTTCTCCGCTCAGCTCAGAAATATGCTCAGCTCAGCTCAGAAATATGCTCAGCTCAGCTCAAAAATATTCTCAGCTCAGCTCAAAAATATTCTCAGCTCAGCTCAGCTCAAAAATATTCTCAGCTCAGCTCAGCTCAAAAATATTCTCAGCTCAGCTCAGCTCAAAAATATTCTCAGCTCAGCTCAGCTCAAAAATATTCTCAGCTCAGCTCAGCTCAAAAATATTCTCAGCTCAGCTCAGCTCAAAAATATTCTCAGCTCAGCTCAGCTCAAAAATATTCTCAGCTCAGCTCAGCTCAAAAATATTCTCAGCTCAGCTCAGCTCAAAAATATTCTCAGCTCAGCTCAGCTCAAAAATATTCTCAGCTCAGCTCAAAAATATTCTCAGCTCAGCTCAGCTCAAAAATATTCTCAGCTCAGCTCAGCTCAAAAATATTCTCAGCTCAGCTCAAAAATATTCTCAGCTCAGCTCAGCTCAAAAATATTCTCAGCTCAGCTCAGCTCAAAAATATTCTCAGCTCAGCTCAGCTCAAAAATATTCTCAGCTCAGCTCAGCTCAAAAATATTCTCAGCTCAGCTCAGCTCAAAAATATTCTCAGCTCAGCTCAGCTCAGCTCAGAAATATTCTCAGCTCAGCTCAGCTCAGAAATATTCTCAGCTCAGCTCAGTAATAATAATAATTATAATTAATAATTATAATATTTAAAAAAAAAAAAAAAAAAAAAATTATTATTTTTTTTTTTTTTTGATTAATATTATAATTATTAATTATAATTATTATTTTTCAGGCTGAGAAATTCCCAGCCCAGAAATATTCTTAGCATCAATTTAGAACTTTGACTGGATTCGGGTTTCAATTTAGAATTTTGACTGGATTCGGATTTCAATTTGGAACTTTAACTGGATTCGGATTTCAATTTGGAACTTTGACTGGATTCGGATTTGAATTTGGAACTTTGACTGGATTCGAATTTCAATTTGGAACTTTGACTGGATTCGGATTTCAATTTGGAACTTTGACTGGATTCGGATTTCAATTTGGAACTTTGACTGGATTCGGATTTCAATTTAGAATTTTGACTGGATTCGGGTTTCAATTTAGAATTTTGACTGGATTCGGGTTTCAATTTAGAATTTTGACTGGATTCGGGTTTCAATTTGGAATTTTGACTGGATTCGGGTTTCAATTTGGAATTTTGACTGGATTCGGGTTTCAATTTGGAATTTTGACTGGATTCGGGTTTCAATTTGGAACTTTGACTGGATTCGGATTTCAATTTGGAACTTTGACTGGATTCGGATTTCAATTTGGAACTTTAACTGGATTCGGATTTCAATTTGGAACTTTGACTGGATTCGGATTTCAATTTGGAACTTTGACTGGATTCGGATTTCAATTTGGAACTTTGACTGGATTCGGATTTCAATTTGGAACTTTGACTGGATTCGGATTTCAATTTGGAACTTTGACTGGATTCGGATTTGAATTTGGAACTTTGACTGGATTCGGATTTGAATTTGGAACTTTGACTGGATTCGAATTTCAATTTGGAACTTTGACTGGATTCGGATTTGAATTTGGAACTTTGACTGGATTCGAATTTCAATTTGGAACTTTGACTGGATTCGGATTTGAATTTGGAACTTTGACTGGATTCGAATTTCAATTTGGAACTTTGACTGGATTCGAATTTCAATTTGGAACTTTGACTGGATTCGGATTGAATATTTCGGATTGAATATTGGCTGAGAATATTTCTGGGCTGAGAATATTTCTCCGCTCAGCTCAGAAATATGCTCAGCTCAGCTCAGAAATATGCTCAGCTCAGCTCAAAAATATTCTCAGCTCAGCTCAAAAATATTCTCAGCTCAGCTCAGCTCAAAAATATTCTCAGCTCAGCTCAGCTCAAAAATATTCTCAGCTCAGCTCAGCTCAAAAATATTCTCAGCTCAGCTCAGCTCAAAAATATTCTCAGCTCAGCTCAGCTCAAAAATATTCTCAGCTCAGCTCAGCTCAAAAATATTCTCAGCTCAGCTCAGCTCAAAAATATTCTCAGCTCAGCTCAGCTCAAAAATATTCTCAGCTCAGCTCAGCTCAAAAATATTCTCAGCTCAGCTCAGCTCAAAAATATTCTCAGCTCAGCTCAGCTCAAAAATATTCTCAGCTCAGCTCAGCTCAAAAATATTCTCAGCTCAGCTCAGCTCAAAAATATTCTCAGCTCAGCTCAAAAATATTCTCAGCTCAGCTCAGCTCAAAAATATTCTCAGCTCAGCTCAGCTCAAAAATATTCTCAGCTCAGCTCAGCTCAAAAATATTCTCAGCTCAGCTCAGCTCAAAAATATTCTCAGCTCAGCTCAGCTCAAAAATATTCTCAGCTCAGCTCAGCTCAAAAATATTCTCAGCTCAGCTCAGCTCAAAAATATTCTCAGCTCAGCTCAGCTCAAAAATATTCTCAGCTCAGCTCAGCTCAAAAATATTCTCAGCTCAGCTCAGCTCAAAAATATTCTCAGCTCAGCTCAGCTCAAAAATATTCTCAGCTCAGCTCAGCTCAAAAATATTCTCAGCTCAGCTCAGCTCAAAAATATTCTCAGCTCAGCTCAGCTCAAAAATATTCTCAGCTCAGCTCAGCTCAAAAATATTCTCAGCTCAGCTCAGCTCAAAAATATTCTCAGCTCAGCTCAGCTCAAAAATATTCTCAGCTCAGCTCAGCTCAAAAATATTCTCAGCTCAGCTCAGCTCAAAAATATTCTCAGCTCAGCTCAGCTCAAAAATATTCTCAGCTCAGCTCAGCTCAAAAATATTCTCAGCTCAGCTCAGTCCAGAAATATTCTCAGCTCAGCTCAGTCCAGAAATATTCTCAGCTCAGCTCAGCTCAGAAATATTCTCAGCTCAGCTCAGCTCAGAAATATTCTCAGCTCAGCTCAGCTCAGAAATATTCTCAGCTCAGCTCAGCTCAGAAATATTCTCAGCTCAGCTCAGCTCAGAAATATTCTCAGCTCAGCTCAGCTCAGCTCAGAAATATTCTCAGCTCAGCTCAGCTCAGAAATATTCTCAGCTCAGCTCAGTAATAATAATAATTATAATTAATAATTATAATATTTAAAAAAAAAAAAAAAAAAAAAAAATTATTTTTTTTTTTTTTGATTAATATTATAATTATTAATTATAATTATTATTTTTCAGGCTGAGAAATTCCCAGCCCAGAAATATTCTTAGCATCAATTTAGAACTTTGACTGGATTCGGGTTTCAATTTAGAATTTTGACTGGATTCGGGTTTCAATTTAGAATTTTGACTGGATTCGGGTTTCAATTTAGAATTTTGACTGGATTCGGGTTTCAATTTAGAATTTTGACTGGATTCGGGTTTCAATTTAGAATTTTGACTGGATTCGGGTTTCAATTTAGAATTTTGACTGGATTCGGGTTTCAATTTAGAATTTTGACTGGATTCGGGTTTCAATTTGGAATTTTGACTGGATTCGGGTTTCAATTTGGAATTTTGACTGGATTCGGGTTTCAATTTGGAATTTTGACTGGATTCGGGTTTCAATTTGGAACTTTGACTGGATTCGAATTTCAATTTGGAACTTTGACTGGATTCGGATTTCAATTTGGAACTTTAACTGGATTCGGATTTCAATTTGGAACTTTGACTGGATTCGGATTTGAATTTGGAACTTTGACTGGATTCGAATTTCAATTTGGAACTTTGACTGGATTCGAATTTCAATTTGGAACTTTGACTGGATTCGGATTTCAATTTGGAACTTTAACTGGATTCGGATTGAATATTTCGGATTGAATATTGGCTGAGAATATTTCTGGGCTGAGAATATTTCTCAGCTCAGCTCAGCTCAAAAATATTCTCAGCTCAGCTCAGCTCAAAAATATTCTCAGCTCAGCTCAGCTCAAAAATATTCTCAGCTCAGCTCAGCTCAAAAATATTCTCAGCTCAGCTCAGCTCAAAAATATTCTCAGCTCAGCTCAGCTCAAAAATATTCTCAGCTCAGCTCAGCTCAAAAATATTCTCAGCTCAGCTCAGCTCAAAAATATTCTCAGCTCAGCTCAGCTCAAAAATATTCTCAGCTCAGCTCAGCTCAAAAATATTCTCAGCTCAGCTCAGCTCAAAAATATTCTCAGCTCAGCTCAGCTCAAAAATATTCTCAGCTCAGCTCAGCTCAAAAATATTCTCAGCTCAGCTCAGCTCAAAAATATTCTCAGCTCAGCTCAGCTCAAAAATATTCTCAGCTCAGCTCAGCTCAAAAATATTCTCAGCTCAGCTCAGCTCAGCTCAAAAATATTCTCAGCTCAGCTCAGCTCAGCTCAAAAATATTCTCAGCTCAGCTCAAAAATATTCTCAGCTCAGCTCAGCTCAGCTCAAAAATATTCTCAGCTCAGCTCAGCTCAAAAATATTCTCAGCTCAGCTCAGCTCAAAAATATTCTCAGCTCAGCTCAGCTCAAAAATATTCTCAGCTCAGCTCAGCTCAAAAATATTCTCAGCTCAGCTCAGCTCAAAAATATTCTCAGCTCAGCTCAGCTCAAAAATATTCTCAGCTCAGCTCAGCTCAAAAATATTCTCAGCTCAGCTCAGCTCAAAAATATTCTCAGCTCAGCTCAAAAATATTCTCAGCTCAGCTCAGCTCAAAAATATTCTCAGCTCAGCTCAGCTCAAAAATATTCTCAGCTCAGCTCAGCTCAAAAATATTCTCAGCTCAGCTCAGCTCAAAAATATTCTCAGCTCAGCTCAGCTCAAAAATATTCTCAGCTCAGCTCAGCTCAAAAATATTCTCAGCTCAGCTCAGCTCAAAAATATTCTCAGCTCAGCTCAGCTCAAAAATATTCTCAGCTCAGCTCAGCTCAAAAATATTCTCAGCTCAGCTCAGCTCAAAAATATTCTCAGCTCAGCTCAGCTCAAAAATATTCTCAGCTCAGCTCAGCTCAAAAATATTCTCAGCTCAGCTCAGCTCAAAAATATTCTCAGCTCAGCTCAGCTCAAAAATATTCTCAGCTCAGCTCAGCTCAGAAATATTCTCAGCTCAGCTCAGCTCAAAAATATTCTCAGCTCAGCTCAGCTCAAAAATATTCTCAGCTCAGCTCAGCTCAAAAATATTCTCAGCTCAGCTCAGCTCAAAAAAAAAAAAAAAAAAAAAATTTTTTTTTTTTTTTTTTTTTTTTTTTTAATTGATCTATGGTATGTCTCATATTATGTATTTTTAGAGAACTTTTCGTTGAAAATGACCTATGGCAATAGTCACAGGTATAGGGTTTTATATTAGCATGTACAGCTCTTATATGTTGGTCTAAATGCCATTTTTGTTTAAATGCGGTTGAGCAAAAACAGCAGACGTGAGGCTTTTCTTCGTTATGCACTAGATTGTGCTTTTTCAGTGAACCTTTGGTGTTGAAAGAAGAATTGCACACTTCGCATTTAAACTTTTTTTGGTCGTGAGAAACTCGAACTTGTTCAAGACATGTCAGACTGTGGCGTTTTAGTTCGTATTTGGTCACAAACTTTTTTTTACAAACTTCACACTCGTACGGTTTTAAATCGGTATGCAGTCTAACTATGTGAAGATTTAAACCATCTTTGAATTTAAACGATTTCGAACAAAAACAACAGCAGTGTGGTCTGTCTGCGTTATGACATTTTTTATGATCATTCAAGTAACTTGATGTAGAAAAAGCTTTCTTGCAAACGTTACATTCGAAGGGTTTTTCGCCAGTATGAATTCTGTTATGCTGAATCAAGGTACTAGATTGAGAAAAAGTTTGCTTGCAAACGTTACATTCGAAGGGTTTTTCGCCAGTATGAATTCTGTTATGCTGAACCAAGGTACTAGATTGAGAAAAAGTTTTCTTGCAAACGTTACATTCGAAGGGTTTTTCACCAGTATGAATTCTCTTATGTTGAACCAAACAACTAAATCTAGAAAAAGTTTTCTTGCAAACGTTACATTCGAAGGGTTTTTCACCAGTATGAATTCTCTTATGTCGAACCAACCAACTATATCTAGAAAAAGTTTTCTTGCAAACGTTACATTCGAAGGGTTTTTCGCCAGTATGAATTCTGTTATGCCGAACCAAGTGACTAGATGTAGAAAAAGTTTTCTTGCAAACGGTACATTCGAAGGTGTTTTCGCGAGTATGAATTCGTAAGTGAATTTTCAATTGACTTGGGCTAGAACATGTTGTTTCGCATTCAGTGCAGCTGTATTGGCTGCCATGAGGTTTCATTCTAAACTAACAAAATGAAACGCTCACACCCGTTACTCTAACGGTGTACCGTTAATCCCTTTATTTTTCGTATGATCGAACGTTTGCAGGCGTTCCTTCGTTCCTTTCACAGCTCTCGTCATAAAAAACCCACGTTACAGTTGAAGCAAAAAAAATGGACGCAAAAGCTGTGGGGAATCGCGTTGGGCTGACCAGCTCGTTTGCTCAGAAATTCCCTTGTTTCTTTTATTTTAATGCTTAAAACACTACATTTTACCAGTATTTACCATTATTTTACCATGACGATGATTTTGGCTTGACCCAATTAACATTAAGTGAGCAAAAATGATTGAGCAAAAAATCTAAACCCCATAATAAGTGATAAAGTAAAGAAAGATGTTAAAAAAAAGAACAACTGTACTGTTCTTTTGACCTCTCATCACTGCCAAGAGTCGTGATTTTGAGTATTTGGAAGCCAAGGACCCCATGACCCTTTCTCCGTAGACCTGTCAACAGGGTCGTTTTTTTTAAAAAAAAATGGATAGTACAAGAAGGAGTCCAACGGCCACCTCGAAAGGTCAAAATCACTGCCAAGAGTGGCGTCGACCGGGTCGCCCCGTGCCCGTCACCACCGCCACATGATCCTGGTGTTGGAGCGAGGCGTGGACATGGATCGCGAGTGGCGTACCCTCATGGAAAATGCCCAATAAAGCCGCCAAGTTGAAGCTGCGCATCGACACGATCGACCACCTGATCAACGCGCTGTTTTACGTGAGTAACCCTCACGCGCGATGCGACGGCCAAGTGGAAACGCTGTGCGACGAGGAGGGCAAGTCGCACTACTATTTGAACCGTCGACTGTACCCTCACGCGAAGCTGGCCATGCACATGTTGTACAGGGGAGGGCTGCAGCAATACGTGGATGCGCGTGGAAAGCCGCGATCGGCTCGGGGTTGGTTTGACGAGGTGCGGGGCAAAGGCGCCGATCGTTCCATTCCGGTCGGGTTGCTGCGCATTCCTGTGGAAGGGTGCGCCTTGCCGTTCGCCGCCCATCTGGAGCCGTCCCATTGGATGTGGGTGAAGACGCCTCCCGACGACGTTCCCTTCCTGTGGATGTATCAACTGGACCAGGTGATGGTATTACGCAGTAACCCGGCCCTCGGCGACATTCCCCCCCCAACGATTGGTACTTGCACCAGCTGAATCGGCGCAACTGTTTTCTGAACGCGATCCACGACGAAAAATACGTGCTGGGTCTGCGGCATCGCAAATCGGTGAACGACCTGCAATGGTTGAGACAAGAGATGACGGCTCGGTTCGAAGAAGCCAAGAAACAGATGCGTCTGTTCCAAGCGGGCAACGAGGCGAACGTCGTGACCGAGATGTACGAGGAGTTGGACGCGATGCGCGAGCGTTTGCAGCGATCCGAAACCGAGACGGCCATGGCCGTGGATCGGGAGCGTCGTCGCTTGGCGGAAGAGAATGATCGGTTGCGACGCGATCTGGAGAGCAAAGGTCGGTGGGCCGACTCTGTCCAGAAGGCGCAGTACGAGGAGCGAATCCGTCAGCAGGAGAGGGACCACAACGACCTGTCGTCCGAGATCGTGGACTTGAAGAAGCGGCTGCACGCGGCCGAGCATGCGCGCCTCCAAGTGTACGAGCGGGAACGTGATCAGCTGTTGGGCGCGCTGAAGGAGGCGAAGACGCAGGTGCGCGAGGCGCAAACGGCTCGCATTGCGCATTACGAGTCGCGGCTCGAGGAGCTGAGGGGGCGCTTGGCCGAGCAAAGGGACCGCTTGGCGGAGCAGAAGGGCGAGTTTGAGATGCGTTTCACTGAGCAGAAGGCCGAGTACGAGTCGCGTTTCACTGCGCAGAAGGGCGAGTTTGAGATGCGTTTCACTGAGCAGAAGGCCGAGTACGAGTCGCGTTTCACTGAGCAGAAGGGCGAGTACGAGTCGCGTTTCACTGAGCAGAAGGAACAGTTTGAGATGCGTTTCACTGAGCAGAAGGAACAGTTTGAGATGCGTTTCACTGAGCAGAAGGACGAGTGGGGTAAACGAATCGCCGAGCAGAAGGACGACCTGCAGGGGGAAAGACAGTGGAGAACAGTGAAGCGAAGTTGACTGAGCTGAAGAAGTGACATCCATTTCCGGAATCCTGAATGCTGTGAGCCAATCCAAATGACGAGTGTCCACGGGAAGAATGTGAAGAGAATGCTGCAAAGCCATGGATCGGTATTGCTTGCACCGACGCATAGTGTAACATGCTAGCAATACCGATCCATGCCTCGCAACACCCGACGAGAGGCCCGAGTGTCGCGTCCCTCGAACGGTATGGGCCACTGGATGACTGTAACGGAACCCCCAACCTCAACTGTCTAAACATTGAAAAAAAAAAAAAAAAATTTTTTTTTTTTTTTTTTTTTTTTCCAGCTCAGGTGAATTTCAGTTTTCGATATCATTTCTTCAGCTCAGAGTGAAATTTCAGTTCTCGATTTCATTACTTCCAGCTCAGAGGGATTCCATGTAGCCATATTAGGTTTTCGGTGGTAGCAGGGGGGCTCCTCCCTCATCTTCGTCCGAAAATGAGTCATCAGTAAAGTCTTTGTCCGATCCGCATGGCATGAATCCGCAACGTTGACATAGATAGCTAGAATTTTTGCTGCTGCTTTTGTTGTTGTTGTCGAGGAGACCCATCGCGAGAATGTCTTCGTCGCGTCCCGCTCGTTTTTGCCGTTGCAATTCGGTCTGTAGTTCCGAGAGACGCGTTTTGTAATACTGGTCGTGCTCCTGTCGAGCCGTCTGCAGTTGTAGCCTCAGCGATGTCAGTTCGGTCATCATATTGGTGCGCCACACGTGTTCCGTCTCGATGCGCTCCTCGTACTGGCGGAGACGGGCATCGTATTGCCGGAGGAGTGCCTCTTGCGCGTCTTTGAGTTGCGCCTTCAGAGCAGCCACTTCTGCTGCTGCTGCTGCTGCTGCCGTGAGGGCGGCTGTTACCGTGATGGCGGTGGGTCTTTCGTTCGACTCTGCCATCTGCTCTGTGTGTGAGTTGCGTGTCTCTTGTGTCTTGTTACTGGAAAAAAGAGTTTGTCTCGGTTTCGAGGTGCAAGTGACCACCCTTTTTTCGAGGTGCACAGATGCCTGGGGTCAATGACCTTTGCTTGGGGTCAATGACATCAGTACATTCATTTCATGACTACATCCCATTGAAAAAAAGACTCGAGGTGCAAGTGACCACCCTTTTTTCGAGGTGCAAGTGACCACCCTTTTTTCGAGTTGTAGTGACCCCTTTTCCGAGTTGTAGTGACCCCTTTTTTCGAGTTGTAGTGACCCCTTTTTTCGAGTTGTAGTGACCCCTTTTCCGAGTTGTAGTGACCCCTTTTCCGAGTTGTAGTGACCCCTTTTTTCGAGTTGTAGTGACCCCTTTTTTCGAGTTGTAGTGACCCCTTTTCCGAGTTGTAGTGACCCCTTTTCCGAGTTGTAGTGACCCCTTTTCCGAGTTGCACAGATGCCTGGGGTCAATGACCTTTGCTTGGGGTCAATGACCTCATCAGTACATTCATTTCATGACTACATCCCATTGAAAAAAAGACTCGAGTTGTAGTGATCCCTTTTTCGAGGTGCACAGATGACTGGGGTCAATGACCTTTGCTTGGGGTCAATGACCTCATCAGTACATTCATTTCATGACTACATCCCATTGAAAAAAAGACTCGAGTTGTAGTGACCCCTTTTTCGAGGTGCACAGATGCCTGGGGTCAATGACCTCATGAGCTGGTATTAAACTCAATTGTCAAAGAATCGAAAAAGCAAACTTACTTCTTTTTCTCCACACACCTCCAAAGGAGAAGAATTTGAATGCAAAAGCAATGGAACTGTAAATAGCTAGCACCGATCCAAACTTTCGCAACTTGAAAATCTGTTTTCACTGATATCAGTTAAATCAGTTCACTCTAGGAAAAAGGCAAAGTACACATTCTAAAACGCCAGTACTCGTATAACAAAATAGCATACTAGCCATTCGGAATGTAAAATTCGTTTGGAATGTAAAACGCGTTTTACAGCTTTCTGCATAGGACCCAACGCAATTTCCCACAATATTTTCTTACATTTTTTTGTGCTTCAACTTTAACGTGGGTTTAATTCTCAGCCCAGAAATTCTCAGCTCAGAAATATTCTCGGAAATATTCTCAGCTCAGGCTCAGAAAAAAAAAAAAAAAAAATTTTTTTTTTTTTTTTTATTTTTTTTTACCATATAAATATTTTGGGTGTACATCAACGGGGATTGAAACATTCCATATACAAGCAACAGGAGATGCGATGCTCGGGAGCTCCCTCGGGTGTCGCAAAAGTCTTGCTCGATGTGACCAGAGCTGTGTGGCGTTCATTTCAGTCTTGGCATCATCGATCAAGACTTTTGCATTTATCCTCCACCAAGGAGAAGAATTCGTTTACCGCTTTTATTTTCCCCTTTTTTCCCCCCTCCGGAGGTGGGTAAGTTTTTTCTCCTCATTTCTCATGTGTCGATTGGGGAAAGGGATGTCAACCCTTGACCGAGATAGGGTTGGCGGGGGGTTTGCCGCCGCCACGGGTCGTCGGGGTCCGACACGGATCGCCGTTACCCGATGATGGACTGACTGTTGAGATGATAGGGTTTGTTTCCGTCATTTTCCTGTACATCTTGGCCAGGAGCACGGCGTCTTTGAGAGCTCCGTGAAGTGTCCTGCCCGACGTGTCGATGTGAAATCGTTGGCAGAGCGCGTCCAGGTTATTGGGGACCCTCGGAAACCTCTGCCTTGCCATTGCAAGCGTGTCGACGACGTGGTTTCGGAGCGGCGGTTCCCTTTTCGACAACGCGAGTTCGTGGTTCAGAAACTTGAGGTCAAACGGAGCGTTGTGGATGACCATGGGGCTGTTTCCGACAAATGCCAAAAAGTCGTCCGCGATGGTCCCGAAGAGCGGTTTGTGTTTCAGGAAATCCCTCGAGATGCCATGGACTCGATAAGCTTGGGGCGAGATGTCTCTCTGTGGGTTGAGATACACGTGAAACGTTTTCCCAGTGATTCGCTTGTCAATCATTTCGATGGCACATATTTCGATGATCCGGTGACCCTGTTTCGGGTCGATTCCTGTCGTTTCGGTGTCCAGGATTACTTCTCGCAAAGGTGCCATGTTTACCTCTTGATTGTGTGTTTTTCCAGAGGGGGGTGGGGGGGGGGTAAAGGAAACGGGATAGCTCAACATTTTTTTTCCTTCACCTGTATCCCAATGCTGTTGTCCGTGAAAATTGTGTATAGTTTATATGACATGCGAGAAGTGTTTCGCCCGTATTGTTCAAAAAAGCATGTTGAATTGGTGAATAGCTAGTGAATGTTCAAAGCACTTTGGCTTGCTGAGAATTGAAATCCCTCTGATCTTGAGAATTTCAATTGAGAAATGAAATCCCTCTTGAGCTTGAGAATTTTCTAAACTGAGAATTGAAATCCCTCTTGAGCTTGAGAATTTTCTAAACTGAGAATTGAAATCCCTCTTGAGCTTGAGAATTTTCTAAACTGAGAATTGAAATCCCTCTTGAGCTTGAGAATTTTCTAAACTGAGAATTGAAATCCCTCTTGAGCTTGAGAATTTTCTAAACTGAGAATTGAAATCCCTCTTGAGCTTGAGAATTTTCTAAACTGAGAATTGAAATCCCTCTTGAGCTTGAGAATTTTCTAAACTGAGAATTGAAATCCCTCTTGAGCTTGAGAATTTTCTAAACTGAGAATTGAAATCCCTCTTGAGCTTGAGAATTTTCTAAACTGAGAATTGAAATCCCTCTTGAGCTTGAGAATTTTCTAAACTGAGAATTGAAATCCCTCTTGAGCTTGAGAATTTTCTAAACTGAAAAATTTCAACTGAGAAATGAAATCCCCCTGAGCTGAGAAATTTCAACTGAGAAATTTCAACCGAGAAATTTCAACGGAGAAATGAAATCCCCCTGAGCTGAGAAATTTCAACCGAGACATTTCAACCGAGACATTTCAACCGAGACATTTCAACTGAGACATTTTAAAAGAGAAATTTCAACCGAGATATTCTCTGCTCCGAAATTATCTGCTCCTATTTCAACCGAGACATTTCAACCGAGAAATTTCAACCGAGACATTTCAACCGAGACATTTCAACTGAGACATTTTAACCGAGACATTTCAACCGAGAAATTTCAACTGAAACATTTTAACCGAGACATTTCAACCGAGACATTTCAACTGAGACATTTTAACCGAGACATTTCAACCGAGAAATTTCAACTGAGACATTTTAACCGAGACATTTCAACCGAGAAATTTCAACTGAGACATTTTAACCGAGACATTTCAACCGAGAAATTTCAACTGAGACATTTTAACCGAGACATTTCAACCGAGAAATTTCAACTGAGACATTTTAACCGAGAAATTTTAACCGAGACATTTTAACCGAGAAATTTCAACTGAGACATTTCAACTGAGACATTTCAACCGAGATATTCTCTGCTCCGAAATTCTCTGCTCCTGGAAAAAAAAAAAAAAAAAAAATTTTTTTTTTTTTTTTTTCAATTAATAATGCTTAGAGGTAGAATTTGCACTACCCAGTCTGTCTGTTCGCTCCGACTCGGAACGCGGCTCCATTGAATAATTGAAACAACGCGACACTTGTTCCTCTTGGTGCAAGTCTTGCGAAATGGGGATTGTTACCTGCAAGCAAGAACTGTTTCTATTTTGCTTGCGGTCATTATTTCCTTTTCGCTGTATCAAATGAGATGTTTAAAATTTCAAGAGTACCATTGAGATTTCAAGACCACCACGAAATTTCCCGTGTCGTCGCGAAAGAAGATACCAGTCTGGTAAGTGTTATTTCCGTTGGATATCCATCTGTGTCCGCTTTCACGTTTAACAAGTTTATGGTAAAAAAAGAGGTTAAGCGTTTTAAATCGCGATGAGAGCATTTTTTTTTTTCGAATTCATTTGCCACTACCACCCCAGATGGATTCGAAAAGTCAGGTGTCTTGCGTCATTTTGAATTGAGAAATGAAAAGAAGCGAGCTTAAACTCAGAGGCTGTAACACCCTGTGATAGAGTCCGACGCCATTTCCCACAATTTTTTCGTACATTTATTGTTGGCTTCAACTTTAACGTGACTTCCTATGCAGAGAGCTGTAAAACGCGTTTCACAGCTCTCTGCATAGGACCCAACGCAATTTCCCACAATTTTTTCTTACATTTTTTTTGCTTTAACTTTAACGTGGTTTTTTTATGCCGGCCGAATTGAAAAAATGAACCACCAGACCATACCCCGGCTGAATTGAAAAAAAAAATAAAAAAAATGAACCACCAGACCAGAACCTCTGTTACAATATTGGAATTGTATCACGTCATTTCATTAATAACTCAACAATGTCCAGAAAAAAAAAAAAAAAAAAAAATTTTTTTTTTTTTTTTTTTTTCGATTCTAATTATAAAAGGATGGGTGTTTGGTGACTGCAAGTCACTTTGCAAACAAGAGTCGTTGCCAGAGGTTCTCTTTCTCTCGAGAGTTGTTGTTCGGCTCCTCTCTTCCGTGTCATCATGAGTGTCTCATCCCTGAACGGTGGTTTCGTGCCCACGCCCGGACCGTACCATTTCGTCGACTATGTTGTCAAGATGTATTTCAAGCGCATCCTGGATACGGACGGCACGTTAGTGGCCACAGAACCTCTCCTGTTTCATGCCATGTGTACGAACGACACCATGCGATCGCTCGTCGTCGTCACCCAAAGAGAGACTCTTTTCTTGCAAGAGAATCAGCGGGCCTTCGAAATCCCGAAAGACGCGTACGTCGTTCCTCTTTCTGGAGGACTCGTGTCCTTCTTTGTCAATTTCTTTCGCCCATTCGTGCTTGGATCGGCGACGCGTTTGGGCACCAATTGTCGCTCGACGTACGGCTACTTGAGTGGCCCCTTGAAATTTTCGCGTCACGCCGTGCTCATGGATGTCGGATGGACGCCCCACCTTTCTAGTCACCTACAACTGCTACAGTTATATTGCATGGTGAGAAAAGATCGCGAGGTGAACGCAGCTTTCCAGTGTCTGCCGAAAGACTCGAGGAACGGTAAGGTGGTCAACGCCATTCGTGCCTCAACGTCCCTGAGCAACAACGTCGATTGGAAGAACAAGCAACGCGTCCAGTCTGCAGCAGCGAACGATAATGGAAAAATCCCTGATGAGGACAAGGACGCGGACTCGACTGACGTGCCAACCGAGGTGAACCTTTGAACTGTATGTGTGCAATAGACTAGCTTTTAGTGAATCTAAAGTTGTAACCCTTTTTTTCTCGAGTATTTTATTAAAGATTATGGTGAAATGGTATGTGTTTGTGTTTCTTGTGTCTTTTGGTCAGGAGGGTCAAATGGGATTGAAACTCTGCTGATTTAAAATGTGAAATGTAGGGTTAAAAAAAAAGCTGTGTTGGACGTGTGCAAAAGATCCTGTTCCTCTCCTAGGGAAGCAAAATGATGTTTGTAAAATTCTTTGACGTGACAGCTTTGATGTCGAGCGGAGGAATGTGTCTTCTGTGTCAAGGGTTCCTCTACTTGAAATCAAAGACAATTTTAAATAGTCAATAGCAATTTGTCACGCATCCAAATGCAACTGTTGAAACCATTTGAAAAAAATTCCAATCCATTACAAAGTTGACTTGCTGTAACGCAACCTCGATCAAACCCAAACTTGAAAAATCGAAAACCCAAACTTGAAAAATCGAAAACCCAAACTTGAAAAATCGAAAACCCAAGCTTGAAAAATCGAAAACCCAAGCTTGAAAAATCGAAAACCCAAGCTTGAAAAATCGAAAACCCAAGCTTGAAAAATCGAAAACCCAAGCGTGAAAAATCGAAAACCCAAGCTTGAAAAATCGAAAACCCTTTTTTTTTTTTTTTTTTTTTTTTTTTTTTTTTTTTTTAGTCACTTGGTTCGGCATAACAGAACTCATACTGGCGAAAAACCCTTCGAATGTAACGTTTGCGAGAAAACTTTTTCTCAATCTAGTCACTTGGTTCGGCATAAGAGAATTCATACTGGCGAAAAACCCTTCGAATGTAACGTTTGCGAGAAAACTTTTTCTCAATCTAGTCACTTGGTTCGGCATAACAGAATTCATACTGGCGGAAAAACCCTTCGAATGTGTTTGCGAGAAAACTTTTTCTACATCTAGTCTCTTGGTTCGGCATAACAGAATTCATACTCGCGAAAACACCTTCGAATGTACCGTTTGCGAGAAAACTTTTTCTACATCTAGTCACTTGGTTCGGCATAACAGAATTCATACTGGCGAAAAACCCTTCGAATGTACCGTTTGCAAGAAAGCTTTTTCTACATCAAGTTACTTGGTTCGGCATAAAAAAATGTCATAACGCAGACAGACCACACTGCTGTTGTTTTTGTTCGAAATCGTTTAAATTCAAAGATGTTTTAAATCTTCACATAGTTAGACTGCATACCGATTTAAAACCGTACGAGTGTGAAGTTTGTAAAAAAAAGTTTGTGACCAAATACGAACTAAAATGCCACAGTCTGACTTGTCTTGAACAAGTTCGGGTTTCTCACGACCAAAAAATGTTTAAATGCGAAGTGTGCAATTCTTCTTTCAACACCAAAGGTGCACTGAGAAATCACGATCTAGTGCATAACGAAGAAAAGCCTCACGTCTGCTGTTTTTGCTCAACCGCATTTAAAAAAAAAGATCATTTAGACCGACATATAAGAGCTGTACATGCTAATATCAAACCCTATACCTGTGACACTTGTCATTGGTCATTTTCAGATAAATCTGATCTAAAACGACATAATATGACACACATCCTCCAGATCGAGAAATGAAATAAATATTTGCAAAAAAATAAGGTCGGGTTTTTATCGGCAAACAAATGCCTGACACCTGGGGGTCTCTCGTGCCAGTATCCTCGACCAGGGGTTTATTTCTCGTGACCCAGGTGCCAACCCTCTTCCCTGGTCTCCGCTGGCACAGTCATGGACCTGATGCATACACAACAAAACATTTAAGAGGGGAAAAGAAAAAGATATCTCACCTCATTGCTCGAGAAGCAAGGCCAAGGGATTACGTATGTGTCCGGGTCCTCGGCCGAGATGCGCGATCACCGTGTGGACTTCTGGATCAAAATCTTGATTATCCCAATCGGTGAGCACAATCCGATTATCAAATCCATCACGAGAAATTGTCACCAAGCTACTTTTCTCTTGCAGCAAGATTCCGTAGAGTTGGAAATCCTGCCACAAAAAGCTCTCTACCTCGTCGCGTTGAGCCCGATTCGACACGAGATTGTTTTTCACCATGTAATAGTGTAAGAAATCATAATCGTCACAGCTTGTGATGGCAAACAGGGACGGGTTCTTTTGAACGAGGCGAAATTCGATCTCGGTCAGTTGGTCGACTCCATACTCTGTGTCGCCGGCTATCACCCACAGCTTTGTAAAGAAATCCAGATGGGGTAAGATAAAGTCCCGCACTACCGACGGGTAGAGTTCACGAGAAGGGGAAATGTGGATTTCAGAGTCGTCTCGATATATGCTGATAGGATATGTCATGCTGGAGGAACGGATACTCCGAGACTGTCGCTTGTAACAACTTTTTCTTTAATTGCAAGTGACGA
>JAJQQY010000069.1:0-20000 GCA_023701765.1 Hylyphantes graminicola
ACTATAGCACTCTTTGATAGCGAGGGCCTGAGATACAGATAATTGTGGATTTTTTTCCAAAAATCCCATATGTCGGAATATTGTATACGATTGTTCTAATACTCCCTTAAAATCCCTTCGTGTAGTCGTATCTTTCCAGGACGGGGTGAGGTTGACCCATCCTTTCATCCCTTGAGTGGGTCGATAAAATGGGCAATAAGCATGCTTGGGAACTAAACATGTGGGTTTCGCATGAGGCTGACCATCTTACCGGGACATATACCTAGCTCCCCAGAGCCCTAGGTCACGAAAGCTGGAATGGGCATGGCAGGCCTTGGTCCTCTAACGGGCTGTTGTGCCGTGGAGTTTAGTTTAGTCATTTTTTCTTCTTCTAGTAATGGCGAAACGAGCGACATAAGCGTAATGTCGAAATGTATGTTGGAATTGGCATACATACATCAGACAATGCTTTCTTTATATTTTTCTAAGATTTTTATCCATAAAGGTTCTTTCGGCGGCTGATGAAGTTAACCTTTGACATTGCTTTTAGGCCTTAGTGCAAAGTGGGCGAAAAGGTGCAATCGCAATATCCTGAAACCGACAAAATGAACTTCGGAGTTATATGAAATTTAAAATTATTTGAGATCATATGTTTTTTAAAAAGTTTATTCACTCAAATATTTTTATATACTTGAGGCCGCCGGCCCATCGGCGCAATGGTTAGTGCACTAGCATTTGGAGCTACAAGACTCGAGTTCGAATCCCAGTAAAGGCATGGATGTTTGTGCTTGTCAATAAATGTTGTTATTTGTCTAAGTGTTTGTGTTGTCCTTCTTTGTGTGTCTATTGTGACTTTCTCTTCTGGCGAGCTGGGTAATGGTCTATAAAGCCTACACTCTCCCTTCTAGAGGGCGCAATCACTGTCATCTCTCATATACTTGAGGCCCTGGTTAAAATCCTGACTAGAAAATAAAACATTAAAAAAAAAACATTAACACAGTTTTAAGAAAATTTTAAGGAATTCATGCACTTTTATATTAAAGCGTGATTCACAATGATTGTTTTTCTTTGAATGTTACCCGATGCAATAGAAGTAAAACTTAATAAAGTAAACTTTAACCCTAAACGTAAATTTATTCCTTCGTTTCTACTAATATTTAGGTAGAATTATTTAATGATGCGCACATATAAATTCCGAGACTTTTGACCCTTTATTTTGTGTTTATAGTTCCCGGAGTCTATCCTCATTATAAAGCCAGTGTTTGAAACAAATAAATTATTATGAAAACTGTTATGTATTTATAAATATGTTTTGCAAGTAATTTTGAAATAAATTGGTATTTAGCATTTGCTGAGTTTCACATCCATTTAGTAGAATTTGAGGTCTCGAACATTGCAAACAAAAAATTTCTTGTGGTAATAATATACAAACAAGCTCTAACAATTTTTTTTTAAATTAGAAAATTTTAACGACGTATATATCCAATCAAGTGCTGAAAAAACAACTGAAGGCCTCCGAAATCTGCTTGAAACTTGTGGTCAGTCATTTTCCAATATAAGTAATAAATCGCAGCTTCGGTATAAGTATTTTTGCAATCATGAACGTTCTAAGTTTCTAATAAATTTAGTTGTAAGAAAAAATGTAAACTGAAATTTTGAAGGGAATTCTATAAATTTCCATGAAAATTAAGAACGAAGAGGCCATGTTACTGCGTAGATCGCCCAATTTAAGCATCATCGATTGAACGGCATAAAAATTTCGTTTTTAAGAATGTTTTTTAAGTATTAAAGTTAAACATTCATTTTTCGTACTTTTTTTCATTATTTTCAAACACTCAAGCTATATTGGATTCAATTTTATTATTCATAAAATGATCTGTAATATCATAAAGATATAAATATTTTGTACTGAAAGTTTAATACTCTAAAGGTAGGTAGGTTGCAGATACGTGATCCTTGGGACCAAAGCTACTACAGTTTGTGTAAATATATAGTGACTATAAAATAGGCTTTTATTTCAGGTAAGTCTTGGAGCTATAGTAGAATACCAGGATCAAAGTGTATTGAATTTTTCTAAACATTTTCATGGTATTCTTTTATGTTAGAGAATGCAGTCGTACTTTTGCAATATTAAGAGCTATGCAATCAAAATAAATAATGAAACGAAGAAATATTAGTATACTTTATGAAAATTTTAATGCAATATATGAAAAAAAATATATGGATTGCTTAAAATATTAAAAATATACCCATATTTATAATTTTTTTTCAGGTAGGAAGCTATTTCATGTGAAAGGAACATTCAAGGAAATAAATTAAACTTCTAGTTTTGTGTGCAAAACTTTTTTCCGATTGCATTGTAGAAAATTAAATGCATCTATTTATTTCTAGAAGCGAATTATACTACTGTGTTTGACATTTTTTAGGAGGACATGTTGGCGACGCGACGGCACCACGGTATTGCAGTTATGAAAACATGGTCACTTAAACTGGATATCCTCAAGATAATGAGTATTGGAGTGATGGCAGGGAATACAATTGGGGAAGGATAAAAAGATGACGCGAAAAAACTCAAATGAGAAGCTGGAAGACCATTAGCTCTAGGGGGCTGACAGTCCTTCTTAGGAAAACATATATTAGTTATTTGCCTCCATTCTGCAAACAACATAATTGAATCGGTGAGTGCAGAAACAACGTCAGTCCCAAATTTCAAATTTTTCAGGAGGGAGAAAAAACGTAATAATTCCTCCTCTATTTCTGCACTCAACACTCGAAACAAACGCCCTGTATTTACGGAACTATTCAACAGACTAACGTAGTTTTTGCACCCAACACGCATCTTGCCTTTCTACGCTTATTTTCATCGAAAACGAGTTTTCGGATTTTTTTGACTGAAGTGGTTTCTGCACTCACCGATTCAATTTTATCAAAGGCATTATTTACGCTCAAAACCGTGTACTCTTTCATGTGTTGCAAGTTTTCAACAATATCTTACATATATTAAAAAAGTTTTAAGAAACGTAAAATATGTTAAAATTGCAGAGTATGTTCAGTAATTTGGCCAACTTTTGTTTTATTTAACTTCCGTAAAATTTTAAATACCTTACTACGTCTTTTAATGAATGTTAATAAGGGTGATGGTTTAATCTCACCTTAACTTAAGCATTAACAATTTAACTTAACTTAAGCACTTTTAGACGTGATCTCTTTGAACTGAATAATTTAGAGGCACACCGTCTTATTAAATATTTGGTTTTCTAGTATTTTTGTAAGACACACATTAAAAGTGTTTGATGGTTATTATTCAGATCAATACAAATGTCTGTAGTCTAATATATATTTTGTAACTTTGAATTGCAAATCTGATTTAAAATTAGTTTAGTTTGAAAAATTACTATCTGTATCGGTGCAACTGGAATATAAAACGGATACATCCAGAACCAGATTTACTAGAATCCAGCATCCTTATTTGGAGAGCACAAAATGACGAAATAATTTCGTCGGAAATCGGAGATCGTGCGAATCGTAAAAAGTTACGTGTCTTCAGGAGGAAAGGATTGTAAAAGGGACGAATTTTGCTTTGACGTTTGAAAAAATCCTGAAAAAAAAATCAAAGAGTAAAAATTGTGAAATCAGTTTATATAAAGTTTGGTCTCATTTAAAATTGCTGACTCGGATGAAGATATAAATTTTTGAAAACTATTTTAGCATAACTTTAAATAATTAGCCTAGACATCAAAATATATATTGTGAATGGTCCATTATCCTATTAGAATAACTTCATCCATTCTGAATAAACTGCAAAATTCTTTACGTTACTATTAACACCACTAGTAATTAGCAAACTCCACTAGTAATTAGCAAAAGCTAAAATGTGGAAGTTCTCCTCTAGTAATTAGCAAAAGCTAAAATGTGGAAGACGAATTAAATCCTATTGCAATTTCAGAATAAGAAATGACTGCTTCCTAACTCAATAATATCAACCCACAAATCTGATAACTATTCTAATATCAGAAAAATTAATGCCGATAGTTATCAAGATAATCTTTAAATTAATATTAACTTAACCGAAGGATTTTCTAATGAGTTAACAAAACCAACGAACCAAAAAATAATCCAATTACGCACCGCTTAATCTTCTGCCAATTAATATTATCTTTTTAATATGGAAAGTTAGCTTCAGGATAAACAGTTTTTTACTTACTTTAAATGTATTAAGGAATTGCTGACTCAGTTTTAAAGGTTTACGTTTCAAATTGATCGAGGTACACCGAAAATCCATTTGGGTGAGAAATTTAAAAAAAAAAGTTGTTTCCGTACTCTATTATAAAAAAGAGTGGATGTACAAAACCACGGTAAATGTTTAACACTAAGGCAGGAAAGTTCTTTTTTAAATATCTGCCTTGTCTCTGAGGGATAGGATTTCTGTCGTTTCGAGTGTCAGAGATTTACAGATAACTGTAGTCAAAGTAAGGTTTTGCGGGAGAGAAAATAAACAAAATGTCTTTAAAAAAAAACGCAAAACGAATCGTGCTTTCTGTAATATTCACTCTCAAATTGCGGGTGACTTTCTTTTAGGATATTTTGCTCCGTAAGTTTGTACTAACTCCATAACTTTTTGTAATATTACTGCATGATATGGTGGAACGTTACTGTCCATTCTTTTAATGTTACTATATAATATGGTTTAACGTTACTCCAAAATCGTACGTACTCTATTAAAAAAAAGAGTGTGTGTACAAAACCAAGGTAAATGTTTAACATAAACGCAGGAAAGTTCTTTTTAAAATAGGTCTTGTCTCTTAGGGATAGGACTTCTGCCATTCCTAGGGTCAAAGATTTACGCATAATGTTAGCGAGGTAATGCTTTTCTGGAGAGAAAATAAACATTTCAAGGAAAGAAAACGCGGAACGAATTCTGTTTTCTGTAATCCCCATTTTAAAATTTCGGTGTAAAGTTATTCAATGAAATTTTGTAACGTTACTCCATAAAATAGCGCGTATGGTAATTCCATCAATTATGGTGTAACGTTACTCCATTATATAATGTAATATTACTCGGTAATTTTTAGTGTTTCTCCAGAATGCGGTGTAACGTTACAACGTAATATGGAATAACGTTACTTCCTCAAATGCTGATTAATTACTTCATTAAATAGTGTAACGTTACTCTGAAGAATGGTGTGACGTTTTAAAGTAAAATGGCGGTAATCTATTCCATTAAATAGTGTAAAGTTACTCGAAAAATTTGTGCAAAGATATTTCACAAATCTAGAGGCAGATAGGGCCGATGATATTTTAGTTTTGGTCTTTAGTTTTATTACTTAACTGCTTTTGGAGATTCTTATTTTACCAACAGCAAAATGATTTGAACATACTCCGAGAGGATAAGCCTTTTAACTATTGCAACATGCTCAGCATTTATAATAAGGTAAAATTAGTGCTTAAAATGGAAGAAAAAAACTTTTTTTTTACAATAGAGTAAGAAATTAATTGAATGCATACCGGATTATGATGCATATTCGAGAAGAATCAAAGAATTCGAGGAGATTCTCGACAGTTTTTGACCAATTTTTGGGACCAATCTTGCGTTCTCTGTCCTGTTGTTGGTCTTCAATATTTGTATTTGTATTTTAACACAAACAATAAAGTTAAACGAAAGTTCAAAGCACGCAATTGAAATAAAGTTAGTTTACCAGCAAACTGCAATTTAAGACAATGTTTTTAAAATAATCCAATGCCAAAAATACCAATAAAATTTTATCGCCTTGTCGTTTTAGTTCAAATTTTTAGGCAATTTATTGAGTTTAACGTCCGAAACAACTTTAAAAGTCACCGGTTTTATTATTATCTACTGCTACCAAAAGTCATAAATGTTCGCAATAAAATTCATGAAATGCAATTAATTGGAATTGGTTTTTCTGAATCAAGATGCATTGTACTAAAGTAAAAGACTAAAAGACAAGAGAAATCCTATTTTGATCTACGGTGGAGAAGATTATTCTTATTTATTTACTTTTTGTTTGATCGGATGTACTAAATTAGTAATTATTGTAATTATATATATTTTTAATTTTATTCAATTTTGATGCTTAAAAATGGTAGTAAATAAAGATATTTACGAATATATGCATAAATAGGGAGTTTGTACTTCATAAAATTTTTTAACCAGTAGGTAGGGAGGTACCATAAAATAAAAAATAATAATGGTTAACAATTCCCTGCTATTAAGGGTATTCCCGGGCAACGCCGGTCGTCGGACATATATTTTTGCGTTTTAGTTGATGCCGATATCAGCAGTGAAAGGTAATATCCTTATTGCGTGATAACCAGTTTGAAGGGTACACCCGTGCAACGCCGGGTGTATAAAGCTAGTATATCCTAACACAGATTTACAGATGAAATATTCAAAGGCCAAGTTTTCATAGTAAGCCAGCGATCATGAATGAATAAGTTTATTCAAGTCATACATTTTCTTTTTTTTTTCCATTTTGTATCAATATAATATCTTGAAAAAAAAAATGAACCAAAAGATAAGGCTTTTTTCCGGATAAAATAAATCTCAATTTCTTAAAAATACGAGACGGGAATAGCAAGTGGTATTCAATACCAAGACGCTTTAAATCGCTACGTACTATGCTATCAGTATTCTGTCGAAGTATATGAGGCACAATGTTCTAAAATATTCATTTAGTTAAATATTTTGCTTCATTTTATGATTTGGTGTTACTTTAAAAATTGAAATCATAAGGCTTCTCACAATTTGCTATAAAAAATGGAGTGACGTTTTGAAAAATATGTTTATGGTTTTATTTACGATGTATTTAAATTTTAGTTTAAAATATATTGAGCAAAAATAATTTTAAAGCAGCTGTTATAATAAATAATAGTTTTGTAATTGTCAATACTTGTGATGAAATTACGGTGTATGAAACGAAAATAAATAAAAAAGTTTAAAATAAAACATTGTATTTTAACTTTTACTTACGCATTAAAGGTAAAATCTGATATAAAAAGAAAGATATTTCCATTATTTTCAAAAGTAACAAAGCTTACAGCAAAAGTTTTAGAATACCACAAATATTTTAAAGCTTCTTTTAGAAGTATAAGAGAAGTAAAGAATTTGGAAACTTTTGTCGGAGATATAAAAAAATATACAACAGCTTTATCTTTTTTGAATTTCTAGTATTTGAAGTATCCTTAAATTCATTTTAATGATTTACATTTTTGTTTTTATGAAATTTGTATTATAGAAACGAATAAATGATTATTGAAATATTAAGAACTTATATTTAATATATTTTTTCATTTTTCAAGTATAAATATCTATACGCAATAAATTTGTTTTATACAGCAAAATGTAAGTAAAATTTAACACCCTTTGCATAGCTTTTGTAACAAGTACATTCCTAAACTCAAATTAGAAATTTTGTTTCATGTATGTAACTATTTTTTATAATTTAAAATCCTTAGGTTATTTTATTTTTTACAAATAACTTAAAAATCACTGCATTTAAATAATTATAAAATGTCAAAAAATGGAATACTGAATTTAATTTTGACAATTGTATTAGTCAAGTATTTTTTGAATGCGAAAGTGTTAGTGCAAAATATCTTATATTTACTTAAGCAGCTCAGTTAGAATAAAAAAATGTTTCAATTCCGTTATAATTGTAACCATTTTCTTTTTTATCTCGCTCAGCTTGTAGAAATAGAAGGCGGTTAATTTTTGTTAAGTGAACTTACTGACTCAACGTTTTAGCTGTGACCGTAATCACCTTTTCGATACGATAAGAATAGTTCGAATAGTTTTACCCCATACGAATAGTTTTATCCCATTAAGTGCGAATTAGGTAAAAGCCATTTGGCTCGAATTCGTTAGAAACTAGGCATAATTTTGTGCTTGTTAGGCTGAAGTCCTAAAGTTACGATTCTCCCGATCGAGTTAAAGAAGTTGAAAGCGTTTTCTTTTAGCTTTTAAGAAGGAGTTTTATTCAGAATATATGATGTATAACTTCATGCTTTCTGAACGCCACGTAAACACAAGATCGTGGGTTCGAGTCCAGTCTCAGTCGTCGTATTTTCTGAATGGGTTCATTTGGCTTGAGTTCTCTCGGCAAAATTAAATCTCGGCATTCTTTAACATCCACTGAAATTTCAGATTCACTGTAGTCTGTGCGTCAAAATTGGTAGCGAGAGTCACCTAGATGGTACCACAGAAAATGGCTCTCAATTTTAGTTAATATGCCAAGTCTGCAAAGGCTTGACCACCAAATTTCACCATCCCCATTATTCACCACCATCCCCATTAGAGAAAAAAAAGTTCATGCTTTTAAACAGCCGGTTATTCTACATTTATGTAACGTTAAAATATGAAGTTTTATACTACGTTCTATTTGTACTAGTTATTAAATGTTACAAGTCATCCACCTACATTTCACGCAAAAACATTTTTCAAGGGTGCTCATAAATATTGGCACAAACTTGAAAAACTAGATGATAGTATCTATGCACAATGATATGGCTAAATTATTTTTTAAAATAGCAAATGTTAGCTGATTTTTACACTAATATAAGTCACCCACTAATTTTCACATAAAACTTCTATCGGGGTGCTGAGAGCTATATGTAAGTGTACCAGTGCCAGATAAATACCCTTCAATTTATTATTCTTACAAAAAAAATTATATTTCCTCAATATTTTATTATGAATGTCGTAACCCATTAGCCCTACAGAAAACCTATTCTTTGGACATAAATCTAATACAAGAATTTAGCTCAAAATGCCATTTATTTATACTACTTTATTTTTTTTAATAATAAAACTTTATTCCTTTGGAATAACTCAATGCAAGCCAACTTAAAATGCCTTTTAAAAGCCAACAAATATAATTCTCGATAAATGGAAGAATTTCCAATAACCAATATCCTAGCGTCGTTGTATTAGAGCTGATGGCACTCAGAAATGTACTAAAGTTGTTGAAAAACAAAAGGCTGAAATGAAAACGAATAATAATAAAAACAATTTTACAAAAAGCTAAATTTTAGAGACAAATAATACCTCTTACTTTTATTTGAAATCAAATGCAGATTAGTTAATAAAGTTTTTGATATAAAAAAGCCTAAATAACAGCTTTTTCTGATTGCAATTTATTTTTTTGTTGTTCTGTTTTTGGAAATGCTTGTGTATCGAATGCCTTTTGGCAATATTGCAGAATAAACTGTTATTCGCTCTTAATGATTATGGTATTGTTCAAACGCCATAAGCCCAAAGCTGATCGATTTTGTAAGCAATAAAATATAGGAAGTGTTATACTTTGATTAATATAATTTTTTTTTTCATTTTTTTAATGTTTGAGTGAATTAATGTTATGACATGTGAATAAAATATAGGAAATGTTGTTCTTTGAATAATAAACCTTCTCGCATTTTTTCTTAATGTTTTGAGTGAATTTTTCTTATGACTTGCGAATAAAAAATAGGAAGTGTTATTCTTTAAATAGTAGCACAATTTACATTTTTTAATGTTTTGAGTAAATTATTATTGATAGGATATGGGATAGGTACGTATATATTCCGGCTGATTATGTGCTTGATCAGAGATCCGCTTATGAAGCCTTCGTCAAGTAAGACAGTAAGACAGACACAGTAAGAATTTTTACTGTCACAGAGAATGGAATATACTTCCAGGGTGAAGGCGGGAACCGAAACCGCTCCCGTTACAGAACGCAGGCTGCTAGTGTATGTTCCAAACCACTCGGTCATCCAGGCCCCTATCATTGTTATAACGTGTGAATAAAAAATAGGAAGTGTTTTTCGTTGAAAAGTAGCACTTTTGCATTTTTAAAAAATGTTTTGAGTGAAATAATGTTATGACATTTGAATAGTTAGAAAATACGAATTGCTAATTGAAATGTTTGTTTTCAAATAAAAAAAAAGAAGTAGAACAATTCGTAAATTGTTAACTTACATTAATTTTATAGTTGAATTGAACCAATAAGCAATAAAATTCCTCATGGGCAAAGTATTATTAAAGAAAAAATAAAAAGTAGACTATGCAACAATAATTTAATTTAAATTAAAAAAAAAATTTTTTTTGCAAAAAGAAAACTTATAATTAATACGGCAAAACTATTGCGCATTTTCAAACTCAAACAAAAATGTCTATCGATTTTGGCATCTTGCCCTGAAAGAAAGTCGTGAGTTCCTTTAGAAAGCAACAAGTTTCAGGTTGGAACTCGCAGAGAAAAATTGAAATTTCATAAAAAATACTTTTTGGTTGTGACTGTAAAAATTCTTTCTGTATCTGTCCCACTTGACGAAAGCTTATAAGAGGTTCTCTGAACAAGCACACAAGCTGGAATATATATGTACCATACCATACTTTTTGAAATTGTTTTAATTTAAATATCTAAGAAACACTCTTGTTTTTTATACACAGGGAAACGCATGGACAAAATGCAGAGACAGGTTAAGCATGGCTTTAGAAATACAAAATAGTCTTTTATGAAAGCTAAAAGATTTCTATGGGCAAAATGTTATTTAATAATCACAAAAATACAATTACTATAAAAAAGAACATAATTTTTATTTCCCAAAACAGAAAATAAAGTATTTTGCTTATTTCGGCCCCTCTACTGGTTCAAGGACAAGTAAGTAGTATCAAATAATCGTAAAACTAAAATACATAAAATATGTACTCTTTGTCATTTTTTACCTTATTGCAAAAAGTTTTTAATACAAATTGTTGATTTACATAGTTCTTATATTAACAGTTATTATTTTATTTTTTACATTTACGTACTGATATTTTAAATCTCTAATAATTCCAGTAATGCTTACATTTTTTTGCAATAAAATATTTTTAAATAATGGATTGTTTTTAAAAAATATTATTTAGCCTAATCCTAAACACAATTTAGGATTTTATTCGACGTATATATAATGTACACTGTTAAAAAAAAACTGAATTTTACTTGCATATTTCTGTGATTATTTTCGGGAATTTACGGAAGAATTGCGTTTCTTTTACAAACAGACGGTTTGTCTGAAATACACAACTTGTTTCCGTTTTCCTTAAACGCTTGACAAGCGAAAACGGAAAAACACCGTATTTCTGTGTGCAGAATTTCACTTAAGACCCGTATGAACGTAAATTCTCCATATAACCTCGCACCCAACAGCTTTTAGCCTCAACACATCCACTGACCGACTCTGCCACCATGTTTTTTGTTTGTTTGTTTTGACCACATCTGAAGCAAGAAAGATAAATATACAGGTATGTTCATTTTTTTAAAATAAAATAAGATTTAATTTAAAGATTATATTTTCTATCTTCCTTTTCTATCTATAAAATCCCCCCCCGCGCGCGCGTTCTTGTCTCTTTATTATTTGTTTTTGTAATCTCTATAGTCCTATAATTGATCGTGGGGTGACTCCAGAAATTAATAATTTCGTTTGTTTACCAACATGCGCAACTAAGTAAATTTGATTTAATGTTTGAAAAAGCTGTCAAATATATGAAATAAACAAAGTTCACCAACAAACAAGTGCAGAATAATAAAAAAAAATAATGAAATGATTTTAAATATTGCATTTAAATTCGATTGAAAGACTGTAGCTCTAGTGCGGCGATAATTCAAAACCTAACCACGATTGAAAAGCACGGTTACGATATCGCTATCAGCATGGTTTATTTTAAAAACTATGCAAGTATACATAACGTAAACTTTCTCTTTAATAAATAATACCCTTTTGTTGATTTCAATGAATCAATTAGTGATTACGGATGTATGTAGATCACATGCTTTAATTCGATTCAGAGGTTAGATACACTATTGTTAGTGCTCATTGTTTTGAAAAGTCTTTACTAAGAAAAACACAATTTCCATTTAAATGCAAACTTTCTAACGAATTCAAAATTTAAGAATTGCAAGTGTTCGAGAACGCTATTTTAGTGTTTATTTAGATATAGCTGAAGTGATATCTAATTTTCGGCTCACCATCTACATGTCGGTGATATTCAAAAACAATAGTTATTAGCTTTTACTAGAATACTAATTATAAAATTGTATTTTAATGCTATATAAATACTATTAATTTACATTAAAATAATTATTTTATTCTAAATACTATTATAAAATTGTATTTTTGGTAATGATATACATTATTCAAGAACACTTCTGTTTTGTTTCTACTAAAACAAAAATATTTTCAGTGTTCCAATTCTCAAAACTGTATTGAGAAATATGGATAAACTAATTAATTAAAGGTACTCTAAGATTCATTCCTTGTCTGCCCCCTCCCCCCCCTCTTCTAAAAACAAAAAGAGAAAAAGCGTTTCTAACTATGATATTAAATTATTACGCGGTGCAGATACTATGGAAAACTTGCTCGAAAAAAAAAGAATAAAATTGACAAATTGTTTAATTTTAGAAGGCTTAAGATGATTTTGTCTGGTTAACGCCTGATTACCAGTTGCTTCTTTACATTAGTTCTATTTATCAAAATTGGATTTATATACAATATTATATTATTTTTTTAGGTGCTTGTTTATCATAAATCTCCAAAGAGGGTCGAAATTCCAGAAAAAGAAGAAAACTTAATCTGTAGTTCCTGCACAAATTTTTAAATTAGTTGAAAATTTGAAAACCATGACAGTATTTTTCAATTGTGAAAGAAAAATAAAACCTGGTTATATTCTGTAATTCTTTTGTTATTCATATCTTGTTAAATTGTAGCAGTGGTGTATCCAGAGGGGGGGGGGATAATTCTCGTCCCATATACTAAAAGATTTTGTTGTTTTTTTACTATCAGAGACTATACAAATTTATGTATGTACAGTACAAATGCAGACACTTAATGATTTATTGTTTTTGACTACAAATTTTAATGTCTTTAAGAGTTTCTCTGTTAAGGGATGTTCAACCCCTTAGATGCCCCACTCATAATCCCCTAGCCATGATTTTGCCCTGGATATGCTACTGAAAAGTACAATACCATTTGTGCAGCCACAGAACAACACTAAATAGATACATTATAAAAAATATGACAGAAAAATTATCAAAATCAGAAAAATTAATTAAAGTTTTTCTGCCATATTAAAATTGTTATAAATAAATATATGAAGATTGGTAATTTTTAAATTTCAAAAATGTGAACAATGTCCTTTTTATTCAGATTATATACCAAATATGGTTTTAAAAATATCAAAAGGATTAGAATGTATTAGTTTTGAAGAGATTTAAGATTAAAGTATGAAGACATTATTGGCTTACGTTTTAAATAACAAACAGGATGCATGTTTAAATTTCCCTATGATTATATTTATAACACAAAATATAAATTGATATATTTAGAATGATTGGTGGTTAAATAGTATATAGAAACAAAATTGACAAGAAAAAAAAGTAAAAACGGGAATTTAAGGGAGAAATGCCAATTAGAAATTCATGAAATTAACAGGAAACATCTAAATGAAAATTCATGAAATTAACAGAAAAAATCTAAAATGGAAAATCCTGAAATTTACGGAGAAATTCCGAAATAGAAGATCCTGAAATTAACGGAGAAATTACAAAATAGAAGACCCTGAAAATAACGGAAAAATATCAAAGCAGAAGATCCAGAAATTAAAGAAAAATCCCGGCAACTTGCAGCCAGTTTTTTCCGTAAATTCAAGGAATTTTTTTCCACAGTGTATATATATGAATTTGTCAAAAAATCATTTTTTTTTCAATTCACGTAAAGGACACATTCAAAGAGGCTAACGCCACTAGGCTACCCACGGCCCTCATCAGGTTATCATTCACGTAATTATTTTACTAAGTCAGTTGCATGCCTACCAAAACTACTCGGAACCGAATCATGACTCTGGAAACAAGCACACCTGTCCAGATTAGCAGTGCAGAGCGTACCTACTTTTAGCAAGTTGTATATTACATCGTCTTGTAATCCGATGAATTATCGAATGGTCAAAAGCAATGTTTATTCGCCTTTTTCTAACAATGTTCTTTTGTACTTCCCCATTACTATCATATGTTTACTTGATTTCCTTTTTTGTGGTATCCGATGATAAATAAATAGAATTCAGGTATTGTTATTGTTGCAGTCTGGTTTCAATAAACATCAATCAAATTTGTTCAAACATCGGCCATTCAGAAATTATTTTATTCTTTGATCAGAACATTACTAGATTCTTTACTCGTTCAGTTTTGGAGCAAAATAAAAAATTTTGATTCCATATTTTATTTATGCATACAGAACATATCTTAAACGTTACGCATGATATATGAGAAGATTCAAGTGGGAAACAATGTATATCTTATCGGCGAAAATAATTTATTATGGTTAAACTCATAGTTTCCTTTCACAGAAGCCACGAACATTGCCGTAGCTATAAAACGCGCGGAAAAATCAGATGAAGACGAAAAAAAAAATGGCTGAAATTTTCTCTTCATCAGATTGTTCCGCGCGTTTTATATCTCCGCCCATGGTCGTTGCTTCTGTATAAATAAACTATGAAATTAACTATAGTACAAATTTACATTTTTGTATACATAAATAATAGTTCAGAATATTCATGAGGTCGTGCCACGTAGATTATTGGTGCAAATGGTGCATTACTAAAAACTAAAAATTTTTGGTGGGAACTTAAAAGACCCACTTTTTTCATAATGATACACAACACACACGAAGCTACCCAAGTCTGGGTTGTGCTACATTCTGAAGAAGATGCGCCTCTGGAGTTCCCGCCGAACCATGTAAATTGGTACTATGACCACTAATTTGGGTCAAAAATCTACTTTGGTTTACCTCATGAATCTTCTCGTCTATTTTTATGTATAAAAATGGATACATGAGTTCAATTGGTGCATTTCATAATTTTTTTATTCTTGGTCACGTGGTGAAGCGTTAAATAAACTCCTGTGGTGACTGAAACCTTAAGGGGTCCATTATGTTACTCATTGATCTTTACTGGTATCTTGTTATTTCCAAACTACAAAGGTCTTTGATGTTGTGCAGCAGATAAAATATTAATACACTGTTAAAAAAAACCTGAATTTTACGTACATATTTCTGTGATTATTTTCGGGAATTTACGGAAAGATTGCGTTTCTTTCACAAACAGACGGTTTGTCTGAAATACACAGCTTGTTTCCGTTTTCCTTAAACGCTTGACAAGTGAAAACGGAAAAACACCGCATTTCTGATTGCAGAATTTCACTTAAGACCCGTATGAACGTAAATTCTCCATATAACCTCGCACCCAACAGCTTTTAGCCTCGAAACTTCCGCCACCAAGTTTATTTTTGTTTTGTTTTGACCACATCTAAAGTAAGAAAGATCAATATACAGGTATGTTCATTTCTTTTAATAAAGATTAAAGATAAAGCTTAAGATAAAGATAAAATAAGATTTTATTTAAAGAATCCAGTTATTGTCTCTTTCTTATCTATTTCTGCAATCTTTATATAGTCCTATAATTTACCGTGGCGTAATTCCTGTAATAAATAATTCCTTTTGTTTACCAACAGGCGCAACTAAGTCAATTTGATTTAAATGTTTAAAAAAGCTGTCAAATATATGAAATAAACAAAGTTCACAAACAAACAAGTGCACATTATTTAAAAAAAAATAATGAAATGACTTGAAATTATTACATTTAAATTCGATTGAAAAGCTATAGCCCTCGCGTGTAGCTTTAGTGCGACGCTAATTCAAAACCTAACCTCGATTGAAAAGCACGGCTACGCTATCGCTATAAGCATGGTTTATTTTAAAAACTATGCAAGTATACATAACGCAAACTTTTTCTTTACAAAATAATAAACTTTTGTTGATTTTAATGAATCAATTAGTGATTACGAATGTATGCAAATCACATATTTTGATTCGATTCAGAAGTTACATACACTATTGCCAATGCTCTTTGTTTTGAAAAGTCTGCACACACAATTTCCGAATAAATGCAAACTTTCCAACACATTCAAAATTTAGGAATTGCAAGTGTCCGCAAAACGCTATTTTAGTGTTTATTTAGATATAGCTGCTAAGTGATATCTCATTTTCGGCTCACCGTCTATAACTTCATGTCGGTGATATTCAAAAGCAATAGTTATTAGCTTTTACTAGAATACTAATTATAAAATTGTATTTTATTGTTAAATACTATTAAATTGCATTAAAGTTATTATTTTATACTAAATACTATTATAAAATTGTATTTTTAGTAATGATATACATTATTCAAGAACACTTCTGTTTTGTTTCTACGATTAAAAAAATATTTTCAGTGTATTCTCAAAACTGTATTGAGAAATATGGATAAATCAATTAATTAAAGGAACTGTAAGATTCATGCTTTGTCTGCCCCCTCCACCTCTTCACAAAAAGAGAAAAATCGTTTTTAACTCAGATATTAAATTATTACGGTCATACTATGGAAAACTTGCTAAAAAAAAAGCCTAAAATTGACAAATTGTTTAATTTTAGAAGGACTTAAGAAGAATTTGCCTGGTTTACGCCTGATTAACAGTTGCTTCTATACATTAGATCTATTCATTTAAAATTGGATTTATATATATTAATATATTATTTTTTTTAGGTGCTTGTTTATCATAAATCTCCAAAGAGGGTCAAAAGTTCGGAAAAAGAAGAAAACTAAATCTGTAGTTCCTGCATAAATTTTTAAATTAGTTGAGAATTTGAGAACCATATCAGTCTTTTTCAATTGTGAAAGACAAATAAAACCTGATTATATTCTGTAATTCTTTTGTTATTCATATCTTGTTAAATTGTATCAGTGGTGTATCCAGGGGGGGGGGAGGGATAATTCTCGTCCCCATGTACTAAAACATGTTGTTGTTGTTGTTTTACTTTCAGAGACTATACAAATTTATGTATGTATAGTACAAATGCAGACACTTAATGATTTATTGTTTTTGACTAAAAATTTTACTGCCTTAAAGAGTCTCTCTATTAAGGGGTGTTCAGCCCCTAAGACACCTGACTCATTATCCCCTACTCATGATTTTGCCCTGGATATGCTGCTGAAAAGTACAATACCATTTGTGTAGCCACAGAACAACACCAAATATATACATTATAAAAAATATGTCAGAAAATTATCAAAATTGGAAATATTATTAACATTTTTCTGCCATATTAAAATTGTTTTAAATGTATGAAGAGTGGTAATTTTTTAATTTAAAAAATGTGAACAATTTCCTTTTTATTCAGATTATATACCAAAAAGGATTAAAAAAAAAAGGATTAGATTGTATTAGTTTTTAATAGATTTAAGGTTTAAGTATGAAGACATTATTTGCCTACGTTTTATATAACAAACAGGATGCATGTTTAATTTCCCTGTTTCTCCTGTTAAATTTCCCTATGGTAATATTTATAACAATATATATAAATGGATATATTTAGAATGATTGATGGTTAAATAGTATATAGAAACAAAATTGACAAGAAAAAAGCAAAAATGTCTTGGAATTAACTAGAAAATATACTATGTAAGTTTTCTGAATTTAGAGAGAAATGCAAATTAGAAATTCATGAAATTGACAAAGAAACAGCTAAATAAAAATTCCTGAAATTAACAGAATATTTCTAAAACGGTAAATCCTGAAATTAAAGGAGAAATTCCAAAATGGAAGATCCTGAAATTAACGGAGAAATTCAGAAATTTAAGATCCTGAAATTAACGGAGAAATTCAGAAATTTAAGATCCTGAAATTAACGGAGAAATTCCAAAATGGAAGACACTGAAATTAACGGAAGAATTCCGAAATGGAAGTTCCTGAAAATAACGTAAAAATTCCAAAACGGAAGATCCTGATATTAACGGAAAAATCCCGGCAACTTGCTGCCAGTAGTTTTTCCGTTAATTCAAGGATTTTTTTTTAACAGTGTACTTGTAATACAGGTTAATTGAGAATTAAGGATTTTAAAATGTTGGGAAACAACTTAGAAGTTGTCTACTTAAAAAATATGTTTTCAGTTGTTTGGATTTTTAAACCATTGCTCTCGATTATATTACTTTCATACAAAGAAAGAAATTGCGCAATTTTCAGCAATGAAATGAAACTTCGAATTGTTTACAACAATGAAATATAACTTTGATTTGTTTAAAACTATGGAATAAAACTTTGAATGGTTTTCAACAATGAAATAGTACTTTACTTAAAGAACAAATTTGCAATTTTTTTTCCATAGTATAACAACGTATAGGGACCGGCTCATCAATTTATCGACATTTTACAATTGTAATTTCAATTAGATGTTATCACCTATTAACCGGCAGTTATCTTTCAAATTCATTAATATCAAAAATTCTTACGACAAAAGTAAAAGAGAAAAACTTCAAAAAATCAATTTATTTTAAATGCACATTAAATCCAAAGCGGCTCAAACTTTAGTTAGATTAATTGGAACCCCTTTCACGAAATACGCAATTTGAATTTTAATCTCTGGCTGTAATAGCAATTACCGAGTGGCAAAAGGGCTTTAAAATTCAAAACCCTGGAACTTGTATTTATATCTAAAAATGTACGTGACCTTTTTGTATTAAGGTTGTGATTACCTTAAGTGTAGATAATAAGTTTCCTTTCTTTGGATAGTTTGAAAGCATATTTCAATTAGCTGTATAGTTAATTCAATTTTTTAGATTATGATTCACCAAAATTACAAGAGAGTTATGCATTTTTAAAAATTATTAGAATATGTCAAATGAAACACTAACAAACAAAACACTTTATTTCACAAAGCAAAAATTACAGAATAGTTTTGCTTCATCACAATGAGGTTAAAAAAACGTATATGTGACTAAATAATCATAGTTAAAATTAATAAGACACAATAATTATAAGACACATTATAAGTTAATAAAAAAAACCAAAAAATTATAAATTTAAATACATAAATATTCATAAAATAAAAAATAAAAATGCGGCACCAATGCTTCAAAACAAATGCTCAAAATTCTGGTCAGCGGGGAATAAGTTTAAACAAAATCAAAAAGCAGGAAATAGTTAAATTTTATTAACATCAAATATTTTTAAATACTTTTATTCATAGCAGAACATAAAAAAATGAGGGAGTTTATCTCACACCGCTGACTAACTAATATGAGTCGAAATTCACTAACTACTCTACTTAGACTAATCGCGAGATGTGTCAAATTTTTTAGTCGTCTGAGAGAATCATTTTTCATCAAAAATGAATTTGAAAACTTTAAGAAATTTTAAATAAGTGTCAGATTCAGATAAATTATTATTCAAGTGTTAAAAAAATATGTTTAAAATTTATATGTACGAGTATTTTTATATTTATACAATTTAAGAAACTTAGGCTGTGCCATATGATTAAGAAATTCAGATAATTAAAAAGTATTTTCCTTTAACACTAACAGCTGGTTGTGATCACATAATTATAGAAAAACTAACGTTTAAAAATATTATTTTTCTTATACATTTAATAGTTTCCTAGAAGGAAGCAAGTTTAGTTTTGAAATATTTTAAGGTTACAATGTTCTAAATGACTTCAACACAAATGCGACAAAATATATATTTTTTGTAACTTCTAATTTATAGTTGCGGTGTATATAATTGATTTAAGGATGATTTTATTGAAGATAATATGCTTAAAAGTTATAAAATATCTAATAATTCCTTTAGATATAAAAAATATGAACTATTTTTATTTGCTTAAATGTTTGCAGTAAATATTGAATAAACATCGAATTTATAATTAGACATATTTTTATTTTTTACAAATATTTTATGCCTATTTTACATTTAAAATATAGCAATCAAATTGGCAAAAGCATGTAAGGTGTATTAGGATTATATGACAAATAATTGGTTAATTACTCTTGGACTAAAACTACTTGGAAAGAGTTTCGTTAAAATTAAAATAACTTAGCTTAAGTAGCTGTGTTTCTTGAAAATTATGGAAAAAATTATGATTACAGGGTTTCTGATGATTGTGTTCAATATAAAAAGATAATTGTA